>JAWQEG010004716.1:0-5000 GCA_033782935.1 Petrolisthes cinctipes | reverse complement strand
CTAGAGGGGACCCACACCCACACCTTTGGGTCTGGTAGTGATGGTGGAGAAGGGGCCCACACCCACACCCACACCTTTGGGTCTGGTAGGGATGGTAGAGAGGGGACCCACACCCACACCCACACCTTTGGGTCTGGTAGTGATGGTAGAGAGGGGACCCACACCCACACCTTTGGGTCTGGTAGTGATGGTAGAGAGGGGACCCACACCCACACCTTTGGGTCTGGTAGTGATGGTAGAGAAGGGACCCACACCCACACCTTTGGGTCTGGTAGTGAGGGTAGAGAGGGGACCCACACCCACACCTTTGGGTCTGGTAGTGATGGTGGAGGTGGTGCAAGTTTCATCAGCATGATTCCCGGTTGTGTCAAGAGAGAGTAAAAAATGTAATATCCATATTTTGTGTTGGATAATGAAGGTGATAAAGGAGAATACGAGCCACTACGAGCACTCTATCTTGCTCTGTGGAGATATATGTGTAATTATGAATTATCTCGATCATGTAACTATACGAGTGAAACCACAACTTTTCTCAAAGTACATGATAGCCAACATGTTTTCCTAATAAGGTATTTAATTCTGCAAACAGTGAAGAGAGCTTTGTTGTGAGAAAACTTACTTACGTCTAATCCAATTCCACTTGCCTGTGTGTGTTTGTGTGTGTGTCAGAGAGAGAGAGAGAGAGAGAGAGAGAGAGAGAGAGAGAGAGAGAGAGAGAGAGAGAGGGGGGTGGAGACAGGTGACAGGGTAAAAAGTAGTGTGTAAATAGAATCTGACAGGAGACGGGATAGAAATCAGTTGATAAAAGAGAGAGGAAGGGCGGGGTGTGACCAGGTGACAAGATGGAGATGGTGAGTGGGGACAGAAGAAGAAATTGGAGAAACTGGGATGGATAGGCTAAAAGAAACTGTAGAGGAGAATAGGGTGGATGGGAAACAGAGTGGAGATCAGAGAGAGAGAGAGAGAGAGAGAGAGAGAGAGAGAGAGAGAGAGAGAGAGAGAGAGAGAGAGATTAAATACTGTGTCACTGTCAAGAGATAACGAACCACACCCTTCTTGCCTGAACTACGGGAACCCACTACCACTAAGAGTATCCTGAGGCAAGAGGTGGAGGAGGGGGGTGGATGAGAGAGAGAGAGAGAGAGAGAGAGAGAGAGAGAGAGAGAGAGAGAGAGAGAGAGAGAGATAGGAGGGAGGGGAGTTAATGAGAGAGAGTTAGGAGGGAGGGGAGTGAATAAGAGAGAGAGAGATTGGGGAGGGATGAAGGAGAGAGAGGAGGGATGAGGGAGGGGGTGAATGAGAGAGAGAGGAAAGGAGGAGGAGGAGTGGGGGGGAGTGAATGAGAGAGAGAGAGAGGAGGGAGGGGGTGAAGGAGAGAGACAGAGAGAGGAGGGCTGTGAATGAGAGAGAGGTGGAAAGGAGGAGGGTAAATGAGAGAGAGATAGGAAAGGAGGAGGAGGGGAGTGAATGAGAGAGAGAGAGGATGGGGGGGGGGAAGAGGTTGAAGGAGAGAGACAGAGAGAGAGGGAAGGGGTGAAGAAGAGAGAGGAGGAGTGGACAGGGGTGAGGGGGGGGATGGGAGAACGTACTAAGAAAGAGACAGACAGGTTCAAGGGATGTCGACAGGACTAGGGTAACGTAGTGGTAGAAGAAGAAGAAGGAGGAGGTGATGAAAGAGGAGAAATATAAGAGAAATACAATAAACTAGAGGGAAAATACGGACGAGGGGAAGAAGAAGAGGAGGAGGAGTAGGTGGAGTTTTTTTTTTTTTTTTTTTTTTTTTTTTGGTGGAGGTGATAGAAGAGGAATAATGGAATGGAATAGAGGGAATATACAAGAAATAGAAGGGGTATTTTATTAGGTTAATGGATAAAAGGATATACTCTTGGTCTAGAATGTGTAATGATTAAAAAAATACAAGGGAATAAACAATGAAAAAAGGGATGAGGATAACGAACGAGAGTAAAAGGAGCAGCAGAGGAGGAAGAGAAAAAAAAAAGTGAAGACAAAGACAAAGAAAAGTGGAAGGAGGGAGTAGAGGAGGAAGAGAAAAAAAAGTGAAGACAAAGACAATGAAAAGTGGAAGGAGGGAGTAGAGGAGGAAGAGAAAAAAAAAAATGAAACAACGAAAAGTAAAAGGAGCAGCAGAGGAGGAAGAGAAAAAAAAAAGTGAAGACAAAGATAAAGAAAAGTGGAAGGAGGGAGTAGAGGAGGAAGATGAAAACAAAAGTGAAGACAAAGACAAAGAAAAGTGGAAGGAGGGAGGTAGAGGAGGAAGATGAAAAAAAAAAAAATGAAACGACGAAAAAGAGAAAAATATGAGGAGGAATAACAAAAATAGATAAAAGATGTGAGGATAGACAGGCAGACAGACAGCTGACACGAAGATAAGGAAGGTAGGATGAAGAATTGCAATGATAAAACGATAAGGAAAAGTAGGATGAATAAAAATAATAAAAATAATAATAATAATATTAATAAAACGAGAGAGAAAAGTAGGATGAAGAAAAATAATAAAAATAATAATAATAACACGATGAAAAAAATATGATGTAGAAAAACGATAAAGAAATGTAGGATGAAGAAAAATAATAATAATAATAATAATAATAATAATAATAATAATAAAACGATAAAGAAAAGTAAGATGAAGAAAAGAAAACAAAAAATAAAGATGAGGGGAAAGACAGACAGATAGACAGACAGGCAGAGAGAGAGACAGACAGACAGACATACATACAGACAGAGAGACAGACAGCTGACCCAAAATCTGACGTAGCTGGCCTTGCAATGCAGTAATGACACACGAGCCCTCGATTAATGGTGACGAATGGAGTAGAGATAAGCGGTGTCGCCTCCTCCTATGTTAGTAATGACACATGTCCTCCTGGCTAGCTCACCCAATCCATGTATACCCTTCCCTTCCCCCATCCATGTGTACCCCTTCCCTTCCCCCCACCCATGTACCCCTTCCCTTCACCCACCCATGTATCCTTCCCTTCCCCCATGTACCCTTCCCCACCCATGTACCCTTCCCTTCCTTACATATGCACCCTTCCCCCCAACCCATGTACCCCTTCCCTTCCCCCATCCATGTACCCCTTCCCTTCCCCCATCCATGTGTACCCCTTCCCTTCCCCTACCCATGTACCCTTCTCCCACCCATGTACCCCTTCCCTTCCCCCACCCATGTATACCCTTCCCTTCCCCCACCCATGTACCCCTTCCCTTCCCCCACCCCATGTATACCCTTCCCTTCCCCCACCCATGTACCCTTCCCTTCCCCCACCCATGTACCCCTTCCCTTACACATGCACCCTTCCCCCACCCATGTACCCTTCCCTTCCCCCACCCATGTATACCCTTCCCTTCCCCCACCCATGTACCCTTCCCCACACACCCATGTACCCTTCCCCCCCAACCCATGTACCCCTTCCCCCACCCATGTATACCCTTCCCTTCCCCCACCCATGTACCCCTTCCCTTCCCCCATCCATGTATACCCTTCCCTTCCCCCACCCATGTACCCCTTCCCTTACACATGCACCCTTCCCCACACACCCAGGTCCCCCTCCACCACCACCACCACCACCACGGGTTTAGTACAGACGTGATGCTGATGTTTTTGTTGTTGTGGTGGTGTTGGTGTTCCCGTGAGATGTTTGTGTTGTTATTGTTGTTGTGGTTATGGTGGTGTTGTTCCCGTGAAATGTTTGTGTTGTTAATGTTGTTGTTGTGGTGGTGTTGGTGTTCTTGTGAGATGTTTGCGTTGTTGTTGTGGTGTTGTGGTTGTTATTGTTGTAGTAGTGGTGTTGGTGTTCTCGTGAGATGTTTATGTTGTTGTTGTGGTTGTTGTTGTGGTGGTGGTGTTGGTGTTCCCGTGAGATGTTTGTGTTGTTGTTGATATTGTGGTGGTTGTGGGGAGGGGGGAGGGGTTGATTTGGCCCTCTCCTCCACCACCACCATTAGGTACTCTAGTATAGATAGTCAAACCAAACAGCCTCGCAGCCTCGCAAGGATCACCAGGTCTGTTGCTGTTTGTAGGTCCTTTGTATTCCTTTGTATAACACCACCACCAACAACAACAACAACAGCAATAACCTCACCTCCACCACCACCACCACCACCACCACCACCACCTACCATAATCACCACCACCACCAACAACAACAACAACAACAACAACAACAACAACAACAATCTCACCACCACCACCGCCACCAACAACAACAACAACAACAACAACAACCTCACCTCCACTACCACCACCACCACCACCACCACCACCACCAACAACACCACCACCAACAACAACAACAACCTCACCTCCACCACCACCACCACCACCACCACTAGCCACTACCTATCCAGCAGGGCCTCCGGTGTGAGCTTCGTGGGTCTTGGAGTAATTGTGGAGTGAGAGGGAGGTGATAAATCCACAGCTGAATTATGGTACAGCCTGGCTTGTTACTGGTGGTGTCGCCGTGTGTGTGTGTGTGTGTGTGTGAGAGAGAGAGAGAGAGAGAGAGAGAGAGAGAGAGAGAGAGAGAGAGAGAGAGTTGAGAGAGTGTGTGTGTGTGTGTGTGTGTGTGTGTGTGTGTGTGTGTGTGTGTGTGTGTGTGTGTGTGAGAGAGAGAGAGAGAGAGAGAGTGTGTGTGTGTGTGTGTGTGTGTGTGTGTGTGTGTGTGTGTGTGTGTGTGTGTGTGTGTGTAAGGGGGCCACTGGGTTCACCCGTGGTTTTACTCTCTATCACTATCATCTCCATCACCACTACCGCCAATATAACTAACAATACAGGTCTCTCTCTCTCTCTCTCTCTCTCTCTCTCTCTCTCTCTCTCTCTCTCTCTCTCTCTCAAAGGTTTTTCCACCATTACTATACCAACCACCACCACTCTAACCACCACCAACAATCACCACCACCACCAACACCACCACTACGACCACCACCACCTTAACCACAATCACCACCACTATCTCGTCTACTACTATCCTTCTCAT
>JAWQEG010004715.1:0-108839 GCA_033782935.1 Petrolisthes cinctipes | reverse complement strand
CGAGTGGCCTTCGAACAAATATAGATACAGATACGAGTGTGAACCAGAGAGCAAGAGTAGCAGCAGTCACCCTAAACAGAAACAGGACAGCAAAAGGAGATGAAGTAGAGACAGGAACAAAAGCAAATAAAAGTTTCAAGAAGGCGGACCAACAAGAATCTACGAACACATAAACTTGAAGACATAAAGAGCAAGCCAAACACAAGCTGAAGACACAAATAGAAGACGAAACACAAACTGAAGACAGACAGCAAACCAACGGCAAGCCAAACACAAACTAAAGGCACACACAAAGTCAAACACAAAACTGAAGACGCAAACGACAAGGCAAACACAAACTAAAGGCACACACAAAGTCAAACACAAAACTGAAGACACAAACGGCAAGGCAAACACAAACTCTAAACACAAACGGCAAACCAAACATAAGCTGAAGGCACAAACAGCAAACCAAAATAAAACGCAAACTGAAGACACAAACAGCAAACCAAACAACAAGCAAATCTCCTTCGGTGAGAGGGCCAACATGTCCCGATCCAGCCACACCGGTAGCAGCAGCAACACACACAACAACAACAACAACAACTACAACAGCAGCAGCAGCAGCACCAGAGGGAACAACAACAACAACAACCCCAGCAGGAGTAGTACAGTGTCCCAGATGCGTTACAAGGGCCTCTTTAGTCCACAGGCGGCGCCCACCACCCGTGCCTACTGCCTCCTCGTGTCCTTCCTGTTGGGGACGCTCATGTTGACAGCTGGCTCGGTTTTCTATCATGTGATCCAGAGCAAACCAATGAGTGGGTCCCATCACATGCACACTCCACCCCTTCCTTTGGCCCTTGCACTCATCACGGGTGGCGTCATCACTATCCTAGGCTGTTTTACCGTCGCCTGGAGGTTGGTGGCGTATAAACACTCTTACACTTCCATTTCTCTCGACTGTTAAACATGTGAAGAGAAAAAGAAAGCAACAAGAATTTTCACCCTTATTTGGTATTGACGGAGGATGCACTGTAATAATAATAATAATAATAATAATAATAATAATAATAATAATGATAATAATAATAATAATAATAATAATAATAATAATAATAATCTAAGAGTGCTTTTAACTGTAGAATGGAATGTAAAGTTAAGGGTTATTATACTTTTTGAAACATAGCCTAAGAGCACCTGAATTCCTCCAAAGTATGCCATGCAGGAAACAGGACCAGATTAACAATAATTAATGGTGTCCTGTTGCTTGGAATACAATAGTTTGGAGGAATCAGTTGCTGCTGATTTACCCCATTTTTTTTTTACAGTCACAGTCCATCCTCCGTCAATACCAAAGTAGGGTGAGAATTTTTGTTGCTTTCTTTTTCTCTTCACCTGTTAACACTGTACTGCCTACCCACCTTAAGGGACCCTGTGTTGTA
The DNA here is from genome assembly GCA_033782935.1 of Petrolisthes cinctipes. Taxonomy (NCBI): domain Eukaryota; kingdom Metazoa; phylum Arthropoda; class Malacostraca; order Decapoda; family Porcellanidae; genus Petrolisthes; species Petrolisthes cinctipes. The sequence goes on along the minus strand of JAWQEG010004715.1, from coordinate 107,415 downwards.
GTCAGAAATTGGAGATAAATGAGTCCTTCAAATATTGCCATGAAACACTACCTATAGAGAAGGAGCTTGTTTTGTGGCATAGTCAGTAGGAATCAGAAGCCTCCAATATTCATACACGATCACAGGGGCCTTAAGGGGATAGTATGCTTTTAATAGACTGTAGTGCCTCGATTCCTCCAAAGTATGCCAGGAAACAGACCCAGATGAAGAAAAATAATGGTATCCTGTTGCCTATAATAATTTGGAGGAATCATTTGCTCCAGATTTACCACCCAAACAATGTGCTATATACCCACCTTAAGGGATAACCATTCTTCTTGTGGGAGAATTGGTGGGGTTGGCTTACTACTGATTCCTCCCAAGTCTGGAAAACAACTATATATCACTGATGGAAAATAATGTTACGTTAGTGCTATTAAAAAAAATGAGTACGGTAGTGAGAGTGAATGACATTGAGAGCAACACGAATTTCCCACACGTATTACACAAAATTCTCACAAACAACTCATTTTTTACACAGTCCAGTTCCCAAAGCCACTCCCTCCCTTCCCAACAATTTACTGCCGTTTCCCAAAGTTTCTCATTGTTTTCTCTATAATTTTGTCCCAGTTTCCCACGACAACTTCCCACATTCCCAAAAGTACTTCCCCATATCATTGTAATCGTGAGAGAAAGTGATGCAAAAGCGACCCATAGTGAGTGATGTTTTAAGGGCCCTGTGATCGTGTATGAAAATTGGAGGCTTCTGATTCCTCCTGACCATGCCACGAAACAAGCTCCTTCCATATAGGTAGTGTTTCGTGGCAATATTTGAAGGACTCGTTTATCTCCAAATTTTCTGACTCATCAAGGTCTCTTAAAAAGATTTTGCAGTCACTCCTGTCTCTGTGTTAGCAAAATTTCTGTACCTACACGGAGAATACAGTCATATATTTTTGTATCAGAGTATTTGTATGTGTGTGTGTGTGTGTGTGTGTGTGTGTGTGTGTGTGTGTGTGTGTGTGTGTGTGTGTGTGTGTGTGTGTGTGTGTGTGTGTGTTTCTTCATTTGACTGAAAATATAATGAGGAGATTTTTTGTTGGTGAATTGGAGGGCCTGTGATTCCTCCAAACTGTGCCAGGAAACAAACAACCTTAATGTTACCTTAACTAGGGATCTGTTTCGTTCTATATGTATAGTTTAGAGGAATCACTTGTTCCAATTTACTAACACTATAATAGCCCATTAAGGGGGAAATTTTGTGTTGGTAAATCTGGAGCAACTGAATCCTCCAAACTATTCCAAGCAACAGAACACCATTATTTTTGCTCATCTGGTCCTGTTTCCTAGCATACTTTAGAGGAATCAAGACACTCCAATGTACCAAAAAAGAATTACCACCTTAATTTACACTGGGCCCCTTAGCTGAAAATCTGACGTGTATAGTGCCACGGCTTCACAGGTTTGTTTACATAGTCTTTGTAAGGGGTTTTATTCAGTTAAATTTTCCGCTTCGCCCACGCCCTGACAAAATAACCATTCACTTCTCTCTGACACACCTTTCTCTCACAGTGTTGCCCTTTCACATGCTGCAGTCAGTCAGTCAGTCAGTCAGTCAGTTAGTTAGTTAGTTAGTTAGTTAGTTAGTTAGTTAGTTAGTCACCCTAGCCAGGCAAAATATCTATATAGTCGAGACCTCTCTGTTTGTCGCGTCATTCACTTCACTCTGACATACCTTTCTCTCACAGTGCATCTCCCTCGCATACTTCAGCCAGTCAGTAAGTCAGTCACCCTAGCCAGGCAAAATATCTACTGTATATACTGTAGTCTAGTTCTCTCTGTCTGTCACGTCATTCACTTCTCTCTGACACACCTTTCTCTCAGAGTGCTTTCACCAACTTTCTCTGCCTGAAACCTGCTGGTGATGACAGGTCGGTTTCAGCATGTTGAGTGCACTGGGACGGAGGGGGGATGGATGGATGTGGGAGTCGGAAGGATGGAAAGGAAGGGGGAGTGGACAGGAAGGAAGAGAGGGAAGAAAGGGAGGGAGGGGGAGTGGAAAGGAAGAGAGAAAGGAAGGGAAGGGAGGGGGAGTGGAAAGGAAGGAAGGATGGAAGGGAGGGGAGTGGAAAGGAAGAAGGATGGAAGAAAGGGAGGGAGGGAGGGGGAGTGGAAAGGAAGAGAGAAAGGAAGGAAGGGAGGGGGAGTAGAAAGGAAATTAAGGGAGAAAGGAAGGGAAGGAGAAGAAAGGAAAGAAGAGAGAAAGTGATAGATGTAGGATAGGAAGGAAGGAAAGTGGGGAGGGAGGGAGGGAGGGGGAGTGAGAAAGAAGGGAAGAAGAGAGAAAGGCAAGAATGTAGGGTAGGAAGGATGAAAGGAAAGAAGGAAGGGAGGAAAAAGGAGAAGGCTGGGTGGAAGGGGGAGTGAGAAAGAAGGGAAGAAGAGAGAAAGGCAAGAATGTAGGGTAGGAAGAATGAAAGGAAAGAAGGAAGGGAGGAAAAAGGAGAAGGCTGGGTGGAAGGGGGAGTGAGAAAGAAGGGAAGAAGAGAGAAAGGCAAGAATGTAGGGTAGGAAAGGATGAAAGGAAAGAAGGAAGGAAGAAAACGGAGAAGGCTGGTGGAAGGGGGAGTGAGAAGGAAGAAAGGAAGGGTGGGAAGGAGAACAGGATATGTGAGGAAGCAAAGGGAGAGATTATATATAGTAAAAGTAAAGGGGAAAAATATAATGTGAAGGACAGATAAAAGGGATACGTGCAGGCAGAGAGAAGGAGGAAGGAGACGGGGGGAGGAGAAGATGAAAAATGAGAGAATATGGTGGATGAAAGAGAATGTAAAAAAAAAAAAAAAAATAAAAAAAAATAAAAAAAAAAATAATAATAATAATAATAATAATAATAATAATAAGTGAAGGGGGACAATAAGTTAACGAATGAGGAATATGAGATGGAAGGAGAGAGAATGAGGGATATAGTGGAAGGGAGAGTAGAGAGAATGATAAAAATAGAGGAAGGAAGCAATGATAAAGGGACAAGAAACACAATAAGTACGAGGGAAAGAATAAACGGTGAAGCAGAGGAGAAAATAACACAGAAATAATAATAATAATAATAATAATATGAAAGAAGGAGAATAAGAGGATCAGAGGAAAAGACAGAAGAAAAATGGATTACGGAGATAAGAGAGAGTAAGACCGATGTCTGGAAGGAAGAAAGGAAGGAAGGAAGGAAAAATTGAATGAGAGGAAAAAGAAAGATGAAGAGAAAAAGAAAATGAGAGAGTAAAAAAGTGAGTTATTCTTGAAAGGAGGTAGGAGGTCACTTTATGTGAGACAAGAAAGAGAGAGAGAGAGAGAGAGAGAGGAGAGAGAGAGAGAGAGAGAGAGAGAGAGAGAGAGAGAGAGAGAGAGAGAGAGAGAGAGAGAGAGAGAGAGAGAGAGAGAGAGAGAGAGAGAGAGAGAGAGAGAGAGAGAGAGAGAGAGAGAGAGAGAGAGAGAGAGAGAGAGAGAGAGAGAGAGAGAGAGAGAGAGAGAGAGGGAGAGAGAGAGAGAGAGAGAGAGAGCCGAAGGGAATAGAGAGAGAGAGAGAGAGCCGAAGGGGAATAGAGAGAGAAAAGAGAGAGCTAGAGTGAGCCAGAGGCAGTGGAAAGAAAGAAGAGGAAGGTGAAGAGAGGGAAGGAGGGAGGAGGGAGGGTAGATTGATTAGAGGATGAAAGAAGACCACCCTAGGCCTGGAAGACCCTGTGGAAGAAGGTGACAGAAAAGTGGGACAGTAAAAGCACGAAGGAAATAAAAGGAAAGGAGGGACAGGGTGAAAGTGAGAGGGAGGTGGGACATTAAACACGAAGGAATTGAAGGAAAGGAGGGACAGAGAGTGGGACGGTAAGCACGAAGGAAATAGAAAGAAAGGAGGGACAGGGAGAGGGAGACAGAGAGGTGGGACAGTAAACACGAAGGAAATAGAAGGAAAGGAGGGACAGGGTGATAGTGATAGAAAAGTGGGACAGTAAACACGAAGGAAATAGAAAGAAAGGAGGGACAGGGAGAGGGGGGACAGAGAGGTGGGACAATAAACACGAAGGAAATAGAAGGAAAGGAGGGACAGTTAAGTAATTAAAAGGGAAGTACCTATGAGAGGCGCGACGTATGTGGGTATCATTAAGCCCATTTCTTTTTGTACAGTTGCGGACACATAAAACAGACACACTTCAAACGGGGAGTCCCTTATCAAGCATAGAATAGGACGCGTCGCTTCTACACAACAACACCGTCTCATTCTATACCCTATGCTACACACACACATACACACACACACACACACACACACACACAACGTTTCATCCTTACCTATGCTACACACACACACACACACACACACACACACACACACACACACACACACACACACACACACACACACACACACACACACACACACACACACACACAACGTCCCATCCTATACCTTATGCTACACACACACACTCACACACACACACACACACACACACAAAGTCCCATCCTATACCTTATGCTACACACACACAAACACACACACACACAAAGTCTCATCCTATACCCTATGCTCAATGAGGGGCCCCCGTTTCAGGTGTCTGTTTCTTATATCCGCAACTGTACACTGTTCTACCATTATGATTTAGAGACTCAATGATGGTGTTGGTTTGTACTTCATGTTATTTATTATTTGTCATTTATATTTAGTTTCTCCCTTCCCATTTTTCATCGATTACTTTCGCCATGTTGTATCCCCTCCCCCCCCCCCCCCCTTTCCTTAGCTCTCTCCCTCTCTCTCTCTCTCTCGCTTTCCCCCTCCCTCCCTCTCCCTGTCCTTATATCTCCCTCTCCTTATTCTTCGCTCCTCCACTCCCTAACTCCTTCTCCTCCCATCTTCCTCGCTCCCTCTCCTCTTCTTCTCTCCTACTTCATCTCCTCCTCTTTTCCTTCTCCTATCCCTCACTCTTTTCAATTTATTCACCTTCCACCCACCCATCTCATGCATCCGTCCCTGTCTTCCCATCTCTCTCCCTCCCTCACTTTCTCCCTCTCCTCCTGTCTCCCCTGTCTCCCTTCACCTCCCTCCACTTCCCCATCCCATCCCCACCCCTATACCTCTCCTCCCTCAAGACTACCTCACCCTCACATTCTCCCTCTCCTCCTGTCTCCCTTCACCTCCCACCACTTCCCCATCCCATCCCCACCCCCACCTCTCTTCCCTCAAGACTATCCTACCTCATTAGCACCAGTGTTTGGGTTGGGTTGGGTTGGGTTGGGTTGGAGAGGCCACAGACATGGACGCTGAAGTCATTTTCCAGACGGTGAGCGCTGGGATTAGCTTGGCACTCTGACTACATTATGACACCGACTCTTTACAAAACATTTATGTCTCGCGTATTTTATTTCTGATTTACTTTTATTTCTCACTCTGACTACACTATGACTACACTTTTATTTCTCACTTGACTACTTATGACACCGGCTCTTAACAAAACATTTCTTATTTCCTTTCATTTCTCACTTGACTACTTATGACACCGGCTCTTAACAAAACATTTATGTCGCGTATTTTATTCCTTATTTACTTTTATTTCTCACTCTGACTACAACTTTTATGTCTCGCGTATTTTATTTCTTATTTACTTTTATTTCTCACTCCGCGAAAGCATGCAACACTCGCTAAGCCACTCGATCTCACCCCTTTTCTGTCCGACTCATTAATACAAGAGTTTATCGGTACTCCCAGTCTTTTATATACACAACTGGTCAACTCTGAAACACTCTATACCTCCATCCATCTTTCCCCATTATGACGCTTGCTCCTTCAAACACAATGTCGAGCGAAATTGGACATGATTTTGGAATTCTATACTTTCTTTTTTTATATATATCAGGTGAGCAGGCTTTCAGTAGTTGGTCCTCACAAAAAAAAAAAAGATAAAAATAAATAAATAAATATATAAATTTATAAGAAAGTAAGAAAATGAAAAAAACAACTCCCCTCAATTCAGTTGCTGTACACACGACTAAAGTTCTCTCCCTCCTCCCCCACCAGATATGGGTTCGACGACGGTGATGAGAGCCTGGATGAGGACCTGTACTCTCTCTCCAAGGAGGACGTGTTGGACCACCACTACCAGTACCAGAACACTATGGCTAAGGACCCCCCTGTATGAGTCTCAGTGGGACACTCAACGCACTTCCAAACTCTCAGCGTCACAACAACACATCCTCAAATACTAACACACCGAGTTTATAAGGGATGTTCAACACACTTTCAAACATTAACACACTCACACACGACTACACACCTTCAAACACTAAAAGGCACATTCAAACACTAACACACCGAGTTTATAAGGGATATTTAACACACCTTCAAATACTAACACACAACAACACATCCTCAAACACTAACATACCGAGTTTATAAGGGATATTAACACCTTCAAACACTAACACACGACAACACACTTTCAAACACTAACACACGACCACACACCTTCAAACACTAACACACGACAACACACCTTTAAACACTAACACAAGACAACACACATTCAAACACTAACACACGACAACACACATTCAAACACTAACACACGACAACACACATTCAAACACTAACACACGACAACACACATTCAAACACTAACACAAGACAACACACCTTCAAACACTAACACCCGAGCTCATAAGAGACACTCGATACAACTTCACACACTGACACACGACAACACACCTTCAAACATTAACACACCTAGTTTATATGAGACATTCAACACACATTCACACACGAATTTAAAAGAGACATTCAACACACTTCCAAACACAAACACAAGAGTTAACAAAAGTCTACACAGTGTCTTTATTCATTCAAAGGAAGAGTAGAATTTTTTGTAAATTTCACCATTTCGCGTTAAGGAAACACACACCTTCAAACACTCAACCACGAGTTAATAAGAGTCTACATAGTGTCTTTATTATTCAAAGGATAAGTAGAGTTTTGTAAGTTTCACTCTCGCTTTAATTAAGGAAAAAGAACATCATTGTCTTTAGCGATTCATATTAGATATTTATAAGGAACTGAAGAATTTTTTATCCATTTTAGCTATACCCAACAACCTACCATAGGGAATGTATGAATATTATTTTAAGGGGACAGTATACTTGTGGTACATTGGAGCGCCTCCATGGTATTGCCAGGGAACAGGACCAGGTTAAGAAAAATAAAAACAGTGGCCTGATGTTGCTGGGAATAGTTTGGAGAAATCAGTTGTTCCAGATTTACCACCAACGCTGTACTAAACCCCTTAAGGGACCCTGTGATGTAGTCAGAAAATTGAAGGTAAATGAGTCCTCTAAACATTGCCACAAAACACCACCTATATGGAAGGAGCTTGTTTTGTGGCATAGTCAGGAGGAATCAGAAGCCTCCAATTCTCATACACGATCACAGGGTCCTTAAACGATACCAAAAGTGTTTACAGTAGAAGCATAGATAAGAAATACCATCACGCGAATAATTATATACTAATTATAAATAAATACACAGTTATTACCGTACAAGTTATAATGACAAATAATAACTTGCTGGAAGGACATACCAACAAGTATATAAAGACTATAAACAATATCTTCAAAGGGAGGTAATACATTTTTGGTATATTAGAGTGCTTTGATTCCTCTAAAGTTAAATACCAGGAAACAGGACAAGATGAACAAAAATAATGGTGGCCTGTTGTTGCTTGGAATAGTTTGGAGGAATCAGTTGCTCCAGATTTACCACCAACACTCCACTACCCCCTTAACTGAGAAATAGAATAGTTGATGAATTTACGATAGTTCTGATTAATAGTGTCTTAATTAAGTGATTCAAAGTGTCTTCAGTCATTCAAAATAAAAAGACGAGGAGTTTGTAAATAAGAACTTAATATGGTGGAGTTACACAAGAGTGGTATTAGGAGTGGTATTAGGAGTGGTATTACTATGGTGGAGTTACACAAGAGTGGTATTAGGAGTGGTATTACTATGGTGGAGTTACACAAGAGTGGTATTAGGAGTGGTATTACTATGGTGGAGTTACACAAGAATGGTATTAGGAGTGGTATTAGGAGTGGTATTACTATGGTGGAGTTACACAAGAGTGGTATTAGGAGTGGTATTAGGAGTGGTATTACTATGGTGGAGTTACACAAGAGTGGTATTAGGAGTGGTATTACTATGGTGGAGTTACATAAGAGTGGTATTAGGAGTGGCATTACAGTGTCTTTAGTTAATCAAAGGTGTGGTAACTTAAATTAATCAGAGGAGTGGCATAATGTTTTAAGTAAATCAAATGAGTGGCATCTTTAGATAGGAGTGGTACAGTGCTTTACGTAAATGAGGAGAGTGATAAAGTGTGTTTGGTAAATCAGATGAGTGGCAAAAGGTTTTCAGTTAATCAAAGGAGTGGAACAGTCTCTTTTGTAAATAAAAAGAGTGGTACAGTGTCTTCAGAGTGGTATAGAATCTTTAATTAATCAGGAGTGGCATAATGTTTTTGGTAAATCAGATGAGTGGCACCTTTAGTATATCAAACGAGTGGTAGAGTGTGTTTAATAAATCAGAGAAGTGGCATAATCTCCTTAGTAAATCAAGAGAAAGGCAAAATATTTTCAGTAAATTAAATGAGTTTTTTTTTTTTTTTTTTTTTCTATATTATATTTCATTAGTCTATATTTCATTAGTCAATCAGTGGAGTGCCTCAGTGTGTTCGTTCAGTAACTCATTATAAGAGAGGTCACTGAGATCGACCCCCACCTCCCACCAAGAGACCTGCTTGAAAAACTTCTCCCAGAGTCTCCAAAGAATTTTTATAGAAGTCCAAAGAAAAAGTTGCCGAGGATTCCCCAAGAGTTTTTCAGGTGGTCTTGGTGATGTCTTAATGAAAGCGATGGTATTCATTCACCTCCTGTTTTATTATACACGAATTAACTATCTTCCAACAAACACAGAGGGGTTAGTATATATAGGCTATAATTTTGGTACATTCGAGCGCCATGATTTCTCCAAAGTATGCCAGGAAACAGAACCATGCAATCAATATCTATAATGGTATCCTGTTGCATGGAATAGTTTTGGAGGAATCAGTTGCTACACATTTACCAACAACACTGTACTATATTACTCCCTTAAGAAACTGCCAAGAAAAGGGATACTTCAAAATCACTAAAGAAAGAATTTGGTGTGTGAATGATTTTTGTGTTACATATTAAGTTCGTCCGAGATAATTCAAACTATAATTATTATCTATGCTAATTCTGACACTGAATGGGATAAACACTCCTTTAGCATTTATCTAACACTGTCGGAATTTGTTTTACACACACACACACACACACACACACACACACCTCCTCATACTCCTAACCCACCCACCCCTATCACCCTACCCATAACACACACACACACACACACACCTATCACCCAGGCCTCGACATACTACATACCCCACCACCCCGACCACACACACACACACACACACACCACTCTGACCTCATTCCCTGTGTTCTAAAACTACGCACCCAAGAGGACAAATTCCATTAAGGGGAGATTCTCTTGGTAAATTGGAAGGCTACTGATTCCTCCTAACTCCACCACGAAACAGATCTCCCCTTAAGGTAACATTGGGGTCGTCTGTTTCGTGGCATAGTTTGGAGGAATAAAAAAGAATCTTATCTTTCCTTAATACCACCAGCAGCTGTCTCATTAAGGTGGTAATTTTTTTTTGGTACATTGGAGTGCCTTGATTCCTCCACAGTATGCCAGGAAACAGGTCCAACTTAATAAAAATAAGGGTGTTCTGTTATTTTGGAATAGTTTGGAGGATTCAGTTGCTCCAGATTTACTAACACAAAACTTTCCCCTTAACCACGTCCGCATCTCTCCTCTCTCACACCTGCTCCTCCTTAGTCTCTAAATCCCCAGCCAGCCTCTCTCTCTCTCTCTCTCTCTCTCTCTCTCTCTCTCTCTCTCTCTCTCGCCAGACTTTTATATGTTCTTTATATATTCGCTTTTCCTTGCAATGGTAGGAAGTGAAATAAGGTCAGGGAGGTTGATGGTCTAGACTCTATAGATTCTAGAAGGTCAGGGAGGTGAAGAAGGGAGAAGGTCAGGGAAGTGAAGAAGGGGTAAGGTCAGGGAGTTGAAGAAGGGAGAAGGTCAGGGATGTGAAGAAGGGAAAAGGTCAGGGATGTGAAGAAGGGAGAAGGTCAGGGATGTGAAGAAGGGAGAAGGTCAGGGATGTGAAGAAGGGACAAAGTCAGGGAGGTAGATGGAGTAGGTCAGGGAGGTGAAGAAGGGAGAAGGTCAGTGAGGTAGATGGAGAAGGTCAGTGAGGTAGATGGAGAAGGTCAGTGAGGTGAAGTAAGAAGATAACATGCCCTGGATAAATAATATATTGTGAAAAACATGAATAATAGACACAAGGGAGGGTATTTATTTATTAAGGGGGGGGGGAAACAATACACTTTTGGTAGGCCTACATTGGAGTGCATTGATTCCCCCACAGTATGCCAGGAAACAGGACCAGACTGACAAAAATAATGGTGGCCTGTTGCTGAGAATAGGTTGTAGGAATCACTTGCTCCAGATCTACCACCAATTAACCCTGTACCATCCTCTTAATTAAGGAAGGAGCTATGGGGATACGGGGACTGACGTGATGTGGAATAATGAACAGAGAGTCACTGGTCGATGTAAACAAAGTATGGTGGTGGTCTTACATCACATATATACATTACACATGAAAACAGTAGTGTATATTATCACATATATACATTACACATGAAAATAGTAGTGTATATTATGCTTCGTAAACACCTCTGTCGTTGGTAAATTGGAGGGCTACTGATTCCTCCAAACTAAGACAGGAAACAAATCAACTCAATGTTACTGATCGGGGTTCTGTTTTGTGACATAGTTTGGAAGTTTCAGTAGGCCTCCATTTAATCCAAAAGAGGTTCTACCCATAAGAGAAAAGTACACTGTTAGTAATTCTGAAGCATGCAACTGATTCCTGCAAACTATTCCAAGCAACAACCTGACACTAGTATTTCTGGTAATCTGGTCCTGTTTCCTGGTATATATTGGAGGAATCAAGGAGCCCTAATGTACCAGAAAGTATGCCGAAAGCTTGACTGACAGTGCAAATATAGTTAAAGGAGTAATGCACTTTTGGCACATTGGAGCACCTTGATTCACCCAAAGTATGCCAGAAAACAGGACCAGATTAATAAGAAAAAAACTAGTAGCCTGTTGTTGCTTGGAATAGTTTGGGGGAATTAGTTGCTCCAGATTTACCACCAACGCTGCACCAACCCCCTTAACTAAAGAGATGACTTGGTAGTGTGTGTGAGTAAACAGAGTGTCTTTCTAACCAACTATATAGGGAAGGTAATGGTATGTGTGTACACGTTAGAGGTTTGGGTGAGAGTACTTGTTCTCTGGCTCTCAAGTTAACAGAGAGAGAGACACACATTCTCTCTCTCTCTCTCTCTCTCTCTCTCTCTCTCTCTCTCTCTCTCTCTCTCTCTCTCTCTCTCTCTCTCTCAAATTAAAATACACACCCACCCAACTTCTATAATTTTACACACTATTTCAGTCACATTTACATTTATTAGTATTTCACGAGCATAATATATTGATTTGTGTTAAGTTAAACTAAGAACTGTGTTAAGCTATGATTATAATTTGTTTGGCTGTGTTAAGAATTACTATTATTAAGAAAAAAAATATGCTAGACTGTGCTTTAAATAAGAAAAGATTCTCTTGTTGGTGAATTGGAAGGTCTCTGATTCCTGCAAACTATGCCACGAAACATATCCCCCTATTAGTACTATTGAGGGCATCTGTTTTCTGGCATAGTTAGGAGGAATCAGCAGCCTTCCAATTTACCAACAAGAAACTCTCTTTAATTTGTGTTTAGCCAAGTTCATTATTACCATACTGAACACTATGGTAACCTGAACTGAACACTAAGCAATGGTAAACTGATGCTTTATTTTGTAATTATTAGTAAGCGATGTATAAAATAAGATGCCGGTGTTATTTACTTTATAATATACGACTAGGGTAGGCCAGTGTCTTATCTCTTACTATATGTTATCCAGTTGCTATTCATTCTTCCCTTAAGGGGGGGGGGAGGGGTTGTATACTTTTGGTACAGTTGCGGATATATGAAACACACACGCCTGAAACTGGGACCCTCTTTGATCATAGGGTAGGATGAGACTGTGTGTGTGTGTGTGTGTGTGTGTGTAGGGTAGGATGAGACGTTGTGTGTGTGTGTGTGTGTGTACGGTATGGTAGGATGAGACGTTGTGTGTGTGTGTGTGTGTGTGTGTGTGTGTGTAGGGTAGGATGAGACGTTGTGTGTGTGTGTGTGTGTGCGTGTGTGTGTGTGTGTGTGTGTATAGCATAGTTTATGATGAGAAGTTGTGTGTGTGTGTGTGTAGCATAGGGTATAGGATCTTACGTTGTGTGTGTGTGTGTGTGTGTGTGTGTGTGTGTGTGTGTAGAGCATAGTTTAGGACGAGACGTTGTTGTGTGTAGGGGCGACGCGTCCTATGCTATGTTTGATAAGAGACTCCCAGTTTGAAGTGTATCTGTTTCACGTGTCCACAACTGTACATTAGAGTGTCTCGATTCCTCAAAAAAAAAAAAAAGAGAAGAAGAAGAAGAAGAAGAAGAAAAGTATACCAAAAAACAACAGGACCAGGTTAACAAAAACAATGGTTGTGACCTGTTGTTGTTGTTATTTGTTGTTGTTGCTTGGAATAGTTTAGAGGAATCATGAGTTGCTCCAGATTTACCACCGACACTGGACACATACTTCCCCCTCTTAATTAAGTAATGATCTGTCACATTGTAAAAGGTTCCTTGGTTAATTAATGAATGGGATAGTAAAGTTTTGGTATATCAGAGCTCCTTGATTCCTCCAAAGTATGCCATTCAGGAAACAGGACCAGAAGAGTAAAAATAATAGTGTTCTGTTGCTTGGAGGATTCAGTTGCTCCAGATTTACCAATACAAAACTCTCCCCTTAATTAATGGGATAGTAAACTTTTGGTATATTAGAAATCCTTGATTCCTCCAAAGTATGGCAGGCAGGAAACAGCACCAGATCAATAAAAAAAAAAAAAAGGTGACTTGTTGTATGGGATAGTTTGGAGGAATCAGTTGCTCCAGATTTACCAACACTGGACTAACCCTCTAATGAATGTGTTTACATCAAAAACTTGTACAGATTAATAATAATGATGGTGTCCTTAAAGTATAATTATCTACACAGAAGAATATTTGCAATTATTGTACTTTTATAAAATGTAATAAAATAGAGTATTTAAGTATTTCAGAGATTTTTACTTATTCCTTCTTCTATACCTTGGCTAATTATTATTATTATTTTTTTTTTTTTCTATACCTCAACCTCGGGCTTGAAAAATTGGAAATGGGGTATTGATGATGATGATGATGATGATGATGATGATGATGATGATGATGATGATGATGATGATGATGATGATGATGATGATGATGATGATGATGATGATGAAGGTGATGATGGTGATTGTGATGATGATGATTGTGATGATGATGTTGAAAATGATGATGATGATGTTGAAGATGATGATAATTATGTTGAAGATTATGATAATTATGTTGAATATAATAATAATGATGGTGATTCTGATGATGTTGAAGATTATGATAATTATGTTGAATATGATAATAATGATGGTGATTCTGATGATGATGATGATGACGTCACACTGAAAGATTAGGATTAGGAGAGACAACTTAACTAAGGGGAGATTTTCATGTTGGTAAATTGGAGGGCTACTGATTCCTCCTAACTATGCCAGGAAACAGACGACCTTAATGTTATCAACTGGGGAATTGTTTCATGGCAAAGTTTGGAGGAATCAGACACCTTCTAATTCACCAACAAGAGAATCTGTTTCCTCCAAAGTATGTCTTGAAACAGGTCCAGATTAAGTAGGCCTAATGGTGGTCTGTTGTTGCTTGGATTAGTTTAGAGGAATAATTTGCTCCAGTTTTACCACTAATATTCATGTACTCCGTTTTAACAGTTTATAAAGCGTATTTAAATTTTGTAAACAATGAAATCTTCGGTAGTAATGCGACCAATAACTATTTCTCCCTCTACGACTTTGGTTCCTAACTGATAATATGAATAGATTCCTACATCATATTTTTACTGTATGAAATATTGTGTTTATACGACTACTGACAACTAAATTAATAATGATGAAAGAAAGAATAACTAAGACAATAATAACGAGAAATGGTGAAAAGAATGAGGGTCTTATTATCAAACTTCTTCATAATACAAAATAATACACAAATTGAGCTAAGAAGAGCCTTAACCTCGAAGTAGTAGTTAAATAATACCAACAACTTGAGAGTAAGCTGGTGATGATGAGGAAAAAATAAGTAACACTAGATATAACGAGAAATAGCAAAAAGAAAGGGAATCAAGTCAACAAACCCTAAAAACTAACCAACTGAAACGGTAAAAACTAACCAACTGAAACGGTAAAAACTAACCAACTGAAACGGTAAAAACTAACCAACTGAAACGGTAATAACTAACTTATTGAACTGTATATTCAACTGAAACAAAACACAAACCTAGGAATTAACGAGAAATGGCAAAAAGAAAGAGAATTATGTCAACAATTAAACCGTAAAAAACTAACCTATTGTATTGTACTGTATAATTATACAACTAAAACAAAACACAATAAGATCAAGAATATAATAAAAATTCACCGAGAGCAAAAATAATAAAAAAATAATCAAATAATAAAAAATAATAAAAAAATAATAAAAATTCACCAAGAGCAAAAATAATAAAAAAATAATAAAATAATAAAAAATAATAAAAAAATAATAAAAATTCACTAAGAGCAAAAATAATAAAAAAATAATAAAATAATAAAAAATAATACAAATATAATCAAAATTCACCAAGATCAAGAATATAATAATTACTCAATGAAAAAAACAGACCAAGGAATTAATACAAAAGACAAACAAACACGTATACAAAGAAACTATGTATGTATGTATGTATGTATGATTTGGGTCAAACACTGTACGCAGATGTGTAAATACAGTCGGCCACAGAAATAAGTATTCACCAATATTGTATAATTATATAAGATTTATGTATAGTTGTGTGTGTGTGTGTGTACAAGTGTGTGTGTGTGTGTGTGTGTGTGTGTGTGTGTACAAGTGTGTGTGTGTGTGTGTGTGTGTGTGTGTGTGTGTGTGTACAAGTGTGTGTGTGTGTGTGTGTGTTATGTAGTGGGTAAAGAGGTTTGTGTATCTATTCGTGGTAGTGTGTGTATGAATGTAAGTGTGTGTGTGTGTGTGTGTGTGTGTGTGTGTGTGTGTGTGTGTATGAATGTAAGTAAGTGTGTGTGTGTGTATGAATGTAAGTGTGTGTGTGTGTATGAATGTAAGTGTGTGTGTGTGTATGAATGTAAGTGTGTGTGTGTGTGTATGAATGTAAGTGTGTGTGTGTGTCTGTGTGTGTATGAATGTAAGTGTGTGTGTGTGAGTGTATGAATGTAAGTGTGTGTGTGTGTAGTAAGTAAAGGGGTTTGTGTATCTATTCGTGGTAGTGTGTGTGTGTGTGTGTGTGTGTGTGTGTGTGCGTGTGTGTGTGTGTGTCCAGCCGCAAGTGTCAGGCACACCTGCGAAAAATAAATATAAACTACTAGTATTAATTTTGTACAGCTGTGAAAAGGCATGAAGTCATCTCTGTGTGTATAGTCTTCCTCAAAAGTCACTTACCGAACTTCCCTTATGTCAGTTACGTCTCTTTACGTCTGAATAAACCGTGGTGAGGTGAGGGGAGTAGTGTGAGAGGTGAGGTAAGAGTGAGAGGTGAAGGGAGTAGTGTGAGAGGTGAGGAAAGTAGTGTCATGAGTGGTGGTGAGGAAAGAGTGAGAGGTGACGGATGTAGTGTAAGCGGTAGGGGGAAAATCCGGGTTGACTTAAACGATCTCCAGCCGATATTATAAGAAACAGAATAAGTGTTGTAATTGGTTCACTGGGATGTCAGATGATTCCAAACTTCAACAACAACACCTGGATATTTATTATGGCTCGTGACTGTAGGCTACATCCCGAGTTGCCATAGACACACCCTAAACGTAAACGAGGAACTCGAATAAATTCACGAATAAGAAAAAAATTAGGTGTCCAAAGCCGAGCGGAGTTGAAAGTCGTAGCTGATTATTAAAGTCACTACGTGAATACTTTCCTTTTAACCACTAGGATAATTCTAAATAGGTTTAAAACTGTACTCTAGAAAACTTCCCTGAAAGTTTGGTGATGATATCTGGTATGGTCTAGACTCTAGAAGGAGTTAGGTTAGGACATTTTCCAAAATCTGAGGCACAAGAACTGAGGTTGACCGCCAGATCAAAAAACTTTCCAAAATCAGAGTCGAGAAAAATTTCTGAAAATTTAGAAGATTTGCTTCGCTTGTGAATGCGGCCGCTCGTTCCGCTCGGGGGGAAAAAATACAAACATTATTTTAGACATTGTCGGGAGCTAAAAGGGGTACCTAGTATTATGTTGGTAAATCTGGAGTAACTAATTCCTCCAAACAATTCCAAGCAACAGGATACCATTCTATTTATTCATTGGTTCTGTTTCCTGGCATACTTTGGAGGAATCAAGGCACTCTAATGTACAAAATGTATACTGTCCCCTTACGTGAAAACTAGGCTTTACAGTTGCCAGCGCGTGAAAAATAGTTTGTATTTTTTTTATCTGAGTGTAACTATATTTACTTCTGTTATATGTAAACTAGGCTTAATTAACGACTTCGCATTGCAGTTGCCAGCGTGTGAAAAGTAGTTTGCATTATTTTTATCTGGCTGTAATTGTAATCACACCTGTTACGTGTATTTTATTAAGTGTATTTATATGATGTATTTTATCATCTGGCTGTAACCAAAATCACACCTGTTACGTTATTTTTTTATATGTAGGCCAATACTTATATGTATTGTTTTATCTGGCTGGAAATAACACTAGTCACATCTGTTTCTTAATGTTTTCACAGAGGCCTCAGGTATTCTCTTCACATGTACCATAACAAACAAGAGTCCCCAACCAGCAATACGTCTGACAGGTATACCGTCGTGGACATACAGTAAGTTTCAATACACACATCATATTTTATACAGTAGGTAAGTCAAACAAATTTATGATTGATAATTTCACGTTCTCGTTATGATGTCCTTGTGTGAAAATAGTGAGTAGCTGTTTGAAGTGAAATAGAAGATACTATTTAATTAAGGAAAGATTCTCACGTTGGTAAATTGGAAGGCTCCTGATTCCTCCTAATTATACCAGAAAACAGACGCCCTCAGTGGTACAGTACAAAATTAATAGGGAATATGTTTCGTGGCATAGTTTGGAGGAATCAGAGACCTTCCAATTCACCAACAAATGAATCATCCTTTAACCTATTAACCTAATAATATTGGAAAGTTTAATTAATAGAGTGAAGCTGTATGTAGGTACTGGTTAAGAAATATTTGGAGCATCTACCTAGCAGTTTGTTTTGCTAGTGATAATAATTTTTCCTTTACTTATTAGAGGAGGTCAGGTTACAACACTCTATATAATTATAATTTTCTGGCAACTGGTGTTTGATACATCTACGGTAGCGAGCAGTTAAATTGTTTTCCTACTTAGGTTAATGTGATTTTTCCTTTTATTAGAAGCGGCAGGTTACAATTCCCCAGATATTTTTCCCTTGCAAATTAAAGGCGACCAGGTTACAACTCTCACGATATCAATTAAACTGGCAATTGGTGTTTAATTCCCACGCCTTGAAAAATACTACCGACGAGGATGGGATTCGAACCCACGCAGGGAGACCCTATTGGATTAGCAGTCCAACGCCTTAACCACTCGGCCACCTCGTCACGGGCAATTTCAATATAAACACAATTTTTTTAAATTAAATTAATTCTAATTCTTAGGGTGAGTAATTAGATTTATTTTTAGATGTATTGCCAACAGATGAGTGTAAAATAATATATAATAATAAAAATGCCGAGTTATATAAGATAGTTTCAGTACGGGATAAATTTGTTTGCATACAGCTGAAGGTGAAACTATAAAAAGACGTACGGTAATATTTTTCCACGTAAGCAGCACAAGTACAAGTCAGGCAGCTCATTACGTCATCACAAAGTTTCCTTCAGCTACGTACGAGTGAGTGATTTATAACGACTGACCAATTAAAATGCAAGAATATAATTATGTCTTGTTTGTTGTCTAATCTAGTCAGAAGAGAGAAAGCAAGTATTGGGTGTGATAAGAAGCACGTACAGTAGGCTACGATAAGGAGTGCATCATCACCCTTACTATTAGTTAGCTTACCTGTCGTTATCGATCAGTTATAGTGTGGCAAGTGGCGTGTTGACTTTACGGAGCTCCTTCTTGTATATATAGAGAATTAATTACTCTCCTACCAGTTCTATATTTTCTAAGGTAAGTGATGTGTTGATTTTACCTACCTCCTCATCTCGACCCTCTTAGTACTTCTAGTATATAGAGAGAATTAATTACTCTCCTACCTGTACTATATTTTTTATGGTGAGTAAAGTGTTGATTTTACCTACCTCCTCATCCCGACCCTCTTAGTAGCCTACTCCTTGTATAATTATAAATAGAGAACTAATTGCTATCATACCTCGTACTATATTTTCTATGGTAAGTGATGTGTTGACTTTCCTACCTTTCTCCTCATCTCGACTCCTTTTTTTCTTTTAGTACTCCTTGTATAATTATATATAGAGAACTAATTGCTATCCTATCACGTACTATATTGACTTTCCTACCTTCCCCTTATCTCGACCCCTTTTAGTGCTCCTTGTATAATTATATGGAGAATTAATTGTTATTGTGAATTAATATATTGCTTATCCTACCACTATTATTTTCTATGGCAGGTGATGTGTTTATTTTACCTCCCTGTTCATCTCGACCCTCTCTGGTGCTCCTTGTAAAGTGAATTAATATATTATTATTATTATTCCCCCCCCTCTAACTGACTCTTCTCAAACTTCATCCCACTCAAACTTCACTCTCTCAAACTTCACCCCTCTCAAACTTCACCCCCTCTCAAACTTCACCCCCTCTCTAACTTCAACCCCCCTCTAACTTCACCCCTCTCAAACTTCACCCCTCTCAAACTTCACCCCTCTCAAACTTCACCCCTCTCAAACTTCACCCCTCTCAAACTTCACCCCTCTCAAACTTCACCCCTCTCAAACTTCACCCCTCTCAAACTTCACTCCCTCAAACTTCACTCCCTCAAACTTCACTCCCTCAAACTTCACTCCCTCTAATTTTACCCCTCTCAAACTTCACCCCTCTCAAACTTCACTCCTCTCTAATTTTACCCCCTTCTAACTTCCTTGCAGCTCGTCCGTCACCATGGCAACCAAACTAAGCCCCCTCAACCAATACTCACATCAGGTATGTCTTGAAATAATAACATTGTGTTTTTCATAAGATAAGGGGTGGCAGAAATATGTAATCTTGTCTCGTTGTTCTCTTAGATCTTAGAAACAATTTTTATGAAACCGACAGTCCAACATTTACGCAACTAACTTAACCGTGAGAATAGTTGAAGGTCACATATTATAGTCTTGTAATCATAACATTGCCTTTATCGTAAGACACACAAGTTGGGAGAAAACACAAGCTTGTCTCATTTTTCTTCTTAAATATTGCAAACAAATTTTATGAAACCGACAGTCCAACATTTACGTAACCATACTTAATTTTGAGAATACCCATAGGTTACATAGTCTTGTAATCATAACATTTTATCGTAAGACACACGGGTTGGGATAGAAACACAAGCTTGTCTCGTTTTTCCTCTTAAATCTTGGATACAAATTTAAATAAGCCACCAACAATCCAACATTTACATATAACTAGCCTAATTTTTCCTTGAGAACAGCAGTTTCAGGTGGGAATACTTGTCGCATTTTAGGCTTTTATATAACCAGCTGCTGATGATGTGATAATTTCTTGTACAACACCAGACGAATGATTATTATGTCTCAGGAAATTAATAACTATAATAACATCACAGCTTTGATCTTGGGTGATAATAATATGCTAAGACAAACATTAAGGGGATAATATACTTGTGGTAAATCTGGAGCATCTGATTCCTCCAAACTATTCCAAGCAACTGGAGACAATTGTTTTTGTTAATATGGTCCTGCTGTTTCCTGGGATATTTTGGAGGAATCAAGGCGCTCTAATGTACCAAAAGTGTATTATCCCCTTAAGGACCCTGTGAACGTGTATAAAAATTGAAAGCTTCTGATTCCTCTCAACTATGCCACGAAACAAACAAGCTCCTTCCATATCAGTGTGTGTGTGTCTTTTGTGGCAATATTTGAAGGACTCGTTTATCTCCAATTTTCTGACTACATCACAGGGTACCTTTAGGAAGTCTCTCTTGTTGGTGAATTGAAGGGACTACTATTGATTCCTCTAAACTAAGCCAGAAAACAGACGCCTTCAGTGTTACTAATAGGGGATAATTATGTCTCGTGGTAAAGTTTGGAGGAATCAGTACCCCTTCAATTTATCAACATAATAGTGTCTCCTTAAACAGAAATTTACAAAAGAAAGAAGACAATAATGTTTTTCTTTTCTTTTTTTACATTTTTGGGACTGCTTTAGGTTAGCATCATTACAATGTTATGATGATTCTCTATGTACAGTCAAGGTAAAAAAAAAAGTCTTACATCGCGTGAATAAAAGTGATAATGAATGAATCTTACTAACTGATATCACTGTACAGACCAACAGCTATAGATATGCACCAATTTTCGATGCCGTTTCAGTATACGACACGATAGGATAGAGGATGGGAAGTGTAACCAAATATTTGCCTGGGTAAAATAGTTGAATTTTGTTGCGTGTGGGAAAACCAGGAAAGTTTAACGTTAGTAAACACTGCCCGTTAAACACAAGTAAACATTTCAGTGTGTTTAGTGAAAAAGGGGAAAATAACTGCTTTGAGAGTATATAGCAATCACGTTTAATGTAATGAGAAAAATTTAAGGTTAGTGTGTCCTTCATATATTGCCACGAAACACCACCTATATTGAAGGAGCTTGTTTCGTGGCATAGTCAGGAGGAATCAGAAGCCACCACGTTTCATACACGATCACAGGGTCCTTAAGGGGGTGCGGGAATAGGGGGACAGGCTTGGGGGGTTTAGGGGGGTGCGAGAGTAGGGGGACAGGCTTGGGGGGTTTAGGGGGGTGCGAGAGTAGGGGGACAGTCTTGGGGGGTTTAGGGGGGTGCGAGAGTAGGGGGACAGTCTTGGTGGGGGGGGGGGGGTTTAGGGAGTGCGTGAATAGGGGACAGGCTTTCTACCCATCCCAAGCCTGTCCCCCTATTCACGCACCCCCCCCCCAGTCCTTCCCAAGCCTGTCCCCTACTCCCGCACCCCCTTAACCCCCCCCCAAGACTGTCCCCCTACTCTCGCACCCCCCTAAACATATACTTCAGGGGTAGTATAGTGTTGGTAAAGCCGGATTTACTGTTATTCCTCCAAACTATTCCAAGCAACAGGACACCCATTATTATTGTTCGTCTGGTCCTGTTTCCTGACATACTTTGGAGGAATCAAGGCACTCCAATGTAACAAAAAATAATTACAACCTTAAAGAGTTTGCACTTGTTTATATGTTTTCATTTCTGACCTCACCATAGTATTACGGGCTCATTTCGAAGCAGTGAATGGTTTTGTTATTCTATTGGTATGAACTTATATTATCATTTCGAGGCAGTGTCGGGTCCTAGTCCTTGCCATGAATAAACGCTTACGAACAAAATTTTTAGTTAAGAGTGAATTTTGTTTTTTTGAATATATGCTTACGAACAAAATTTTAAGTTAAGAGTGAATTTTGCTTTTGGGAATATACGCTTACGAACAAAAATTTTAAGTTAAGAGTGAATTTTGTTTTTTTGAATATACGCTTACGAACAAAATTTTAAGTAAAGAGTGAATTTTGTTTTTTTTTAATATACGCTTACGAACAAATTTTTAAGTTAAGAGTGAATATTGTTTTTTTGAATATACGCTTACAAAAAAAAATTTATGTTAAGAGTGAATTTTGTTTTTTGTGAATAAACAATTACGAACAATATTTTAAGTTAAAGAGTTAATTTTGTTTTTGTGTATACGGGTCCTCGACTGTATGTAGACGAGAACGCAATACATTTTAAGCCTTGGGAGAACTTCAGGGGAGAGTATACTTTTGGTACATTAGAGCGTCTTGATTCCTCCAAAGTATGCCAGAAAACAGGACCAGAGGAACTAAAATAATGGTGGCCTGTTGCTTGGAATAGTTTGGAGGAGTAATTTGCTCCGGATTTACCACCACTGAATCCTACCTCCCCTTAAGGACTCTGTGATCGTGTATGAGACGTGGTGGCTTCTGATTACTCCTGACTATCCCACGAAACAAGCTCTTTCAATATAGGTGGTGTTTCGTGGCAATATTTGAAGGACTCCCTAAGCTCCAACTTTCTGACTACATCACTGGCTGGCTCCCTGAACATACCAGATAAATATGAAGTGTTGGTATTTACAGTAGATGCCTTTTGATGTCCATTTGAGAGAGCTTTTTAAATTTCCACATGCTCCATTTCATAATTCCAACACGTCACTGGCACAAAAAAAAAAAAAAAAAAAAAAAAAAAAAAAAACTATACGTCACTGGCATTCTAGAAAAAAATAATGGAAAAAAAGATTATCTGCAATTCTGTGTCCCAGTAGGGAGTAATAACAACAAAACTCCAAGTTAATAGAATAATAGGCAACAGTGTCCCAATAGCTACTAGTAATTGACAACTTTATATACCAGTAGCAATTAATAACAACAAAAATACTAGTTAATAGAATAATAGGCAACTCTAGGAATATCAGGATATAGTAATAACAATAATAATACTATATAGTAATTGGCAACTTTATGTGGCAATAACTATCTTCCTTCACCTGTTAATTGGCAATAACTATCTTCCTTTACCTGTTAATTGGCAATAACTATCTTCCTTCACCTGTTAATTGGCAATAACTATCTTCCTTCACCTGTTAATTGCCAATAACTATCTTCCTTCACCTGTTAATTAAAAAACCTGCTGAACCTGAAACCTGTAGGACCCGTATACACAAAATAAATCAATGTTCACTTTTAAGGACCCCTGTGATCGTGTATGATAACTGGAGGCTTCTGATTCCTCCTGACCACGCCATGAAACAAACTCCTTCCATATTAGCTGGTGTTTCGTGACCATATTTGAAGGACTCATATAACTCCAATTTTCTGACTACATTACAGGGTCCCATAGAGTTACGACATTACTATTGATAGGCTAAAAAAAAAAAAAAAAAAAAAAAATGATGGATCTATCTATATACTTATACGCAGATGAAAATGAAGTGAACTTATGCTGCCGACTGTACAAAAAGTACTTGAACTCTCTCTCTCTCTCTCTCTCTGATAGTAAACAGATGAGGAGATAACTACGGTATTCACTACAGTACATCTTGACTGATAGTGATAGCTAGCCATGGTAACACACACTCGAGAAATGTAATTAAAGGTAGTGTTGGTGGTAAAATCTGGTACTAAATGATTCCTCCAAACTATCCCAAGCAACAGGCCACCATTATTGTTGTTAATCTGGTCCTGCTGTTTCCTTTCATACTTTGGAGGAATCAAGACACTCCAATATTATTACAGTTTGCCAAATATGAATTGGGACAACATTTGATGGAACGTTAAGGGGAGATTTCTTTTCTTGTTTGCAAATTGGAAGGCTACTGGTTCCTCCTAACTATGCCAGAAAACAGACGCCCTCAATGGTACTAATACAGGTTCTGTTGTTGTTTCGTGGCATAGTTTGGAGGAATCACAGACCCTTCAATTCACCAACAAAAGAATCTCCCCTTAAGGATCCTGTGATCGTGTATGAAAATTGGAGACTTCTGTTTCCTTCTGACCATGCCACGAAACAAGCTCCTTCTATATAAGTTGTGTTTCGTGGCAATAATTGAAGGACTCATTTACCTCCAATTTTCTGACTACAATACAGGGTCCCTTAAGTCTATTAATGTCCACACAGTTGTTTGTAGGAATGATAAGTATAGGCTATGTAATACAGAAGGCAAAGCACATTTCTTTTAGTATTATATGCTTATGGTTTCTATAGTTAAAGTTCCATCAAGATTTGTGGCAATTCATATTTTGCCATATGTACCAAACGTATTGTAAGGGGATTGTATTGTATTGTAAGGGGATTGTTTACTTTTTATTTATTTATTTTTGTACCTCACATTCTCTCACTCAATCCTAAATCATTTTTTTTCATTTATATTCTATAGCCTCCTCAACCTCTTCTCTTTAATCCTCAAAACAAAATCCCAACAACACTGACTTTCCCTCTCTTCCATTCATTCCTTTACATTATATTTTCCTATCTCTTCATTCACTCTTCTGTATCCCATAAACTCTCCACAAGTCTCCCTCTTTTCTGTTCTTCAAATCAAAGCAGCAATAACAACACTGCCTTCCCTCTCCTCCTCAAAATATTCCCTCTTAATTCTATCATCCTCGAATCAAAATGGCAACCAACACAACCTGTCCTCCTTACAATATTCTCTCTTAATTCTTTCATCCCTAAATCAATACAACAACCAACACAACACAACCTTCCCTCTCCTACTCACAATATTCTCTCTTAATTCTATCATCCTCAAATCAATACAACAACACAACACTAGCTTCCCTCTCCTCCTCACAATATTCCTTCTTAATTCTTTCATCCCCAAATCAATACAACAACCAACACAACACTACCTTTCCCTCTCCTCCTCAAAATATTCCCTCTTAATTCTTTCATTCTCAAATCAATACAACAGCATAACACTGCTTTCCCTGTCCTCCTCACAATATTCCCTCTTAATTCTTTCATCCTCAAATCAAACACAACCTTCCCTCTCCTCTTCTCAATAGCGCCGCCCCTCAGCCGAGTTTAAACACCTAACCAAACAAGAGGCACAGGGGAGGTTAACCCACGACCTGGAGAAGCTGCTACACACCTGTCCTACACACCTGAGGGAGGCCACGCAGAGGGAGTTGGAAGGCTTTGAGAAATTGTTCGCTCGGTTCATCTACGAGTCGTCTGTCGGAGCCTCGATTAACTGGGATAAAATTGAACGGCTGGATCAAGGTTCGGTGAGTGAATTATGTACAGTCACGAGCACTACTAAGTATACAGCTTTTTGGTTGAAGCTTTGGTTGAACAGTCCACCAATTCATCAACCAATGTAATTCCAATGGAGATCTTATTTATATTTACTGTCTCTAGGTACCTATTCGAAGCACACCTGAATACTTATTAGTGCTCGAGACTGTACTGTATAATTTATAAACGGGTTTTGTATATATAATGGGGCCTTGATCAACTGGATAAGATTGAGTGCCTGGATGAAGGTTTGGTAAGTGAAGTATACTGTATAATTATAAGAGAAGTTTATAATGAGCGGAGGTCAATTGGGAGAAGATTGAGCGTCTGCATGGATAAAGGTTCGGTGAGTGAAGTATCTATAATTAGGAAAGTTTATAATTAGAAGGGAAGGGTGCTTAGAGAGGAATAGGGAGGGAAAGGCAGGAGCTGTAAAAGGTAGAGGGTTCGGTGAGTGAAGTATTATATTATAGGGGTCATTATACTGAGAAGAGAAGGGTGCTACGAGGGGAGAGGAGGGGGGAAAGACGGAAGCTGTATAAAGTAAGGTAGAGGGTTCGCTGAGTGAAGTGTATATAAGGGGACATTATACTGAAGGGGGAAAGACGGGAGCAGTAAAAAACAGAACGTTTGGTGAATGAAGTATATATTATAATGGGACTTGAGACTGATAGGATAAGGGTGTTTAAGTCCCCCATACATACACCCTCAGTGGCACTAAACAAACTGACTTGTGCAGTGCAGTTTGTGCATGTTATAGGAGTAGTTTGTGGAACTGTACGGGGTCACAAACTACCTCCAAACACTGCACAAACTGCACTGTGCAAGACAGTTTGTGCAATGTTTTTGTTCAGTGCCATTGAGCGTGTATGTGGCTCGTTAGAGAGAGAGATGGGGGGGGGTGGGAGGCGGAGCTGTAAAAAGTATTGGGTTTGTGAGTGAAATATGTATAAGGGACTTTAAACTGAGAGCAGAAGGGAAACTGGAGAAGGGAGGAAGGTGGGAGCTGTAAATGTATAATATAGAATGCTTAATTAATGAGTTGAGTTTAAGATGATGTTTGCCATACAAATGGGGAAATTAAACGTACAGACTCAAACAAATATTGGGCACCACATGCTTAGATAAATTTTGACAACAATCACTATTATAAACGGTGTGAATACGTTGTTCAGAATACCTCGTGTGGTGTGGCATAATGTATGTATCGTCTTGTAAGGGTATCTGTCGAAAATATTACTATGTCCTGTACTTTACATTATATTTACATTACAGCCAAAAGATTTTATTTGTGGTTTGTTCGTGGTTATGTTAAGTATTTTTTTTATTATTGTTATGATTATTAGGGTATTGTTGTTATAATATATTATTATTAGTTATTATTTATTATTATTATTATTATTATTTTCTCTTCATTTTCTTTTAGGTTCGTGGTTTATGGTGAGTTGATGGAGGCTGGATCAGGGGAGATATTACGTTCCCAGCTCAACAAACTGGTGGTGGTGAAGCTGAACGGAGGTCTGGGCACGTCAATGGGATGCAAGGGCCAAGTCAATCATACCAGTGCGTTCTGATCTCACCTTCCCTCGATCTCACAGTATCAGCAGATTGATTGAGGTATGATAATATGTGGGAGTGGATGGTTTTTGGTGGGTGGGTTTTTGGAAAGATAGATAGATGGGATGGGTTTGGTTTTTGGTGATATTTTGGAAAGATAGATGGGATTGGATGTTTTTTTGGTGGGTGGGTTTTTGGAAAGATAGATAGATGGGATGGGTTTGATTTTTGGTGATATTTTGGAAAGATAGATGGGATTGGATGTTTTTTTGGGGTTGGTTATTGGAAAGATAGATGGAACTAGCTGGTTTTGGGGGTGGGTTTTTGGAAAGATAGATGGGATTGACTGGTTTTTTGGGGTTGGTTATTGGAAAGATAGATGGGATTAGCTGTTTTTTGGGGTTGGTTATTTGGAAAGATAGATGGGACTGTATGTTTTTTGGGGTGGGTAATTGGGGAGGTAGATGGGTTAGCTGGTTTTTTGGGGTTGGTTATTGGGGAGGTGGGGAGGAGGTAGGTGGGAGAGGTAAGGAGGTGGAGTTGGGGGGAGGTAGGTGGAGAGGAGGTGGGTAGGAGAGTTGAGAGAGGAGGTGGGTAGGTGGTGGGAGGGAGACGTGAGGGGAAAGTGGGGAGGGTGGTAGGAGGGAGAGGTGAGGGGTTGTGGGGAAGAAGTAAGTGGGAGAGGTGAGGGGAAGGTGGGGAGGTGGAGTTGGGGGGAGAGAAGTAGGAAGAAAAGGTGAGAAGAGATTGGGGGTGGAATTGGTGGGAGCGAGGTGAGAGGGGAGGATGAGAGGAGGAAAGAGGTGAGAGTGGAGGATGAGAGGAGGAAAGAGGTGAGAGGGGAGGATGAGAGGAGGAAAGAGGTGAGAGGGGAGGAAGAAAGAGGTGAGAGTGGAGGATGAGAGGAGGAAAGAGGTGAGAGTGGAGGATGAGAGGAGGAAAGAGGTGAGAGGGGAGGATGAGAGGAGGAAAGAGGTGAGAGTGGAGGATGAGAGGAGGAAAGAGGTGAGAGTGGAGGATGAGAGGAGGAAAGAGGTGAGAGTGGAGGATGAGAGGAGGAAAGAGGTGAGAGTGGAGGATGAGAGGAGGAAAGAGGTGAGAGGGGAGGACGAGAGGAGGAAAGAGGTGAGAGGGGAGGAAGAAAGAGGTGAGAGTGGAGGATGAGAGGAGGAAAGAGGTGAGAGGGGAGGATGAGAGGAGGAAAGAGGTGAGAGTGGAGGATGAGAGGAGGAAAGAGGTGAGAGTGGAGGATGAGAGGAGGAAAGAGGTGAGAGTGGAGGATGAGAGGAGGAAAGAGGTGAGAGGGGAGGATGAGAGGAGAAAGAGGTGAGAGGGGAGGAAGAAGAGGTGAGAGTGGAGGATGAGAGGAGGAAAGAGGTGAGAGTGGAGGATGAGAGGAGAAAAGAGGTGAGATGGGAGGATGAGAGGAGGAAAGAGGTGAGAGTGGAGGATGAGAGGAGGAAAGAGGTGAGAGGGGAGGAGGAAAGAGGTGAGAGTGGAGGATGAGAGGAGGAAAGAGGTGAGAGTGGAGGATGAGAGGAGGAAAGAGGTGAGAGGGGAGGATGAGAGGAGGAAAGAGGTGAGAGTGGAGGATGAGAGGAGGAAAGAGGTGAGAGGGGAGGATGAGAGGAGGAAAGAGGTGAGAGGGGAGGAGGAAAGAGGTGAGAGGGGAGGAGGAAAGAGGGGAGAGTGGAGGACGAGAGGAGGAAAGAGGTGAGAGGGGAGGACGAGAGGAGGAAAGAGGTGAAGGGAGAGATGGCCAAGGGAAGAGGTGGTTGGGGTGGAAAGAAGTGAGATTTTTATTATGATTTTGTTCTTATTGATTGATTATAAAAATATCTGGCAGCGCAAAGGCGAGGTTATCATATGCAGCCGAGAAAGAAGACGAGGGAAGGGAGGATGTAAAACGAGATTGGGAAAGAAGAAGTGGTAAGGGAAGAGGTGGGAGGGGAAAGATATGAGAAGTAGGAAAGGAGTAGGAAGAGGGGGGGAAGGGGAGGGGAAAATGTGGAAGGGAAAGAGGGGGAAGGAGGGAGAGGGGGAAAGTGTAGAAGGAGAGGGAAAGATGTGAGAGGGAAGGGAAAATGTTGGAGGAAGGAGAGGGAAAGGTGTGGAAGGAGAGGGAAAGAGGGGGAAGGAGAGGGAAAGGTGTGGAAGGAGAGGGAAAGAGGGGGAAGGAGAGGGAAAGGTGTGGAAGGAGAGGGAAAGAGGGGGAAGGAGAGGGAAAGGTGTGGAAGGAGAGGGAAAGGGGGGGGAAGGAGAGGGAAAGATGTGGAAGGAGAGTGAAAGATGTGGAAGGAGAGGGAAAGGTGTGGAAGGAGAGGGAAAGGGGGGGAAGGAGAGGGAAAGAGGGAGAAGGAGAGGGAAAGATGTGGGAGGGAAGGGAAAGGTGGGAATGGAAGAGGTGGAGGAAAAGAGGTGGGAGGGAGGGATGTGATAATATATGAGAGGGAAGGGTGTGAAAAGAAGTGGAAGAGGAAGAGATAAATTACAAAACAACACTACTCCTTGGAAATAGAGAACGGTACTTGAAAGAACTGACTCGACTCATACCCCACTAAACCCGATCTGAGATGTGAAATCTATGAACTGAAGAGGGACTTAGCGAAATATTAAAATGTGAATAATAATAAACTCGTACAGGAACAACATCAAACAGGCAGGTGGATGGGGTAGCACATTCCTCTTTAATATTATTCATGCTTTACATTCCTCTTCAAATTCATGCATGCTTTGAAAATACTCAAAAGCACAATTCATAAAAAAAAAAATATATATATACCGGTATGTAAATAAACACTAGGAACTGAACTAAATATACAGAATATATATATATATATATATATATATATATATAAATAATCGTCAGAAACTGTTTTTCATTAAGGCACCCTGTGATGTAGTCAGAAAATTGGAGATTAACGAGTCCTTCAAATATTGCCACGAAACACCAACTATACTGTATATGAAGGAGTTTGTTTCGTGGCATGGTCAGGAGGAATCAGAAGCCTCCAATTTTCATACACGATCACAGGGTCCTTAAGAGGTAAGTTTTGTGTTGGTAATTCTGGAGCAACTAAATCCTCCAAACTATTCCAAGCAACAGAACACTATTATTTTTGCTCTTCTGGTCCTGTTTCATAGCATACTTTGGAGGAATCAAGGCACTCCAATGTACCAAAAAAGAATTACCACCTTAAGGGTAGAATTTCTTGTTGGTGGTGAATTGGAAGGTCTCTGATTCCTGTAAATAAACTATGCCACGAAACATCTCCCCTATTTTTTTTACCAATGGGGGAGTCTGTATACTGGCATAGTTAGGAGGAATCAGTAGCCCACCAAAATATCCTGAAAAAAAATCTCCCGTTAAAGATTTCATAACATCACGAGGCTACTGCTGTGTAACGTCAGATGAGAAATTGTTTTACGAGGCTGCATGCTGTGAAAATCTCCGGGTCATGAGAGGTCAAAGTGTTCACACATTTTATCAATAATGGTGGCCCCTCCCTAAGTAATTTCGCGTCAGGTATTTGCATATTCTTCCAATAAATTCGCTGGGTGGGTACGAAAGCAATTTATTGGATGGAAAGCGTTTTCTGACAAAATCCATAGCTTGGTTACATGCCAGGGTAGAGAGGGGAAAATAATGCAATATATCATGCTGCACAATGCTGCCACCAAAATAAAATTAAAAGCTGTACAGTCGTGGCCATAAGTTTCAATACACATAGGGATAACTCAAACAAAATGCTTACTAAATTTTAAGGGGGTACAGGAGTAGGGGACAGGCTTGGGGGGTGCGGCAATAGGGGGACAGGCTTAGGGGGGTAGAAAGCCTGTCCCCTATTCCCGCACCCCCATAACACCCCCTCCCCCCAAGCCTGTCCCCCTACTCCCGCAACCCCCAAAACCCACCGCACCCCCCTAAACCCCCTCCCAAGCCTATCCCCCTATTCCCGCACCCCCTGAACGTTCTCATAATAATGATGTTATTGTTTTGAATAGTGAGTTAGTAGCTGCTTGTAGTAGGATAAATTAGAAGATGGAACTTAACCTATTTATTGAAAAGTTTCTCAGCTAACGAACAGAAGGAAGCTGTCAAACGTTCACATAAGTGGATGATTATTATTTACTGCGACTGTACATTGTGTTGTATACCGTGTTTGAAGCTGATATGAGTAGTTACCAAAACTCTAGTTAAGGGGAGAGCCTATTTTTGGATAAATTTGGGGGCAACTGATTCTTCCAAACTATCCCAGGAAAAAAAAAAAAAAAGAAAGAAACTACAACACCTCAATGTTTTTAGTAGATCATTTTCGTGGCATAGTTTGGAGGATTCAGTTTCCCTTCAATTTCCCAGCAAGGGCTTTTTCCTTTAATAATTTCCAAGCATGAAATATTGTATTTTTTCTCTATAATTGTTTTTACTGTAATCCTTCTAATCATAAAACATTGTATACTATGATAACTAAAGTATCTCAGTTTGTAACACCCTGAAACAATCAATAACTTCATCTTCACTAACTACAGAATTCCTGTATTTGTATTTATGGTAATAATGCACCCAGGTTAGGAGTGAATATATTAATTAATGAACGGAGAAGAGGAGTAACGGATAGTAAAGAATGATCGATAATTATAATAAACGCTAAAAAGCTTGTTTATTTTATATATTTAGTTATGAAGGAAGCAATACATTATAACGTGACTTACAAATAAAATAAAAAATCAGCGGTGCACTTCAGATAGTGCTTGCCAAAATGTGCTGACCAAAGCAAACAACCTATCTGCCCGATCCTAGTTTGGTGAAAAAAGTATCGTGTCAACGAGTCGTGAGCTGTCAGTCAGAACGGCTGAGCAATGTTGTATGCCAATCATTAAAACCATTAATTAAGAAGAAATGTTCACTGTTCAGGTTACGAACAACTTTACATTAGCTTCAACTACTCATTGTGTAATATAGTTGTTAAATTTCCATATCATCATTCCCCAACCACTCTGCCTGACAGTTCAAGACTCTTAAAAAAAAAAAAAAAAAAAAAACTCTTTTACACGAGTATAACTGTTTGCCGAAGCTTCAAGCCAGTCCACATTCCTCCCACACCTACACAACGCCATCTATGGAATGAACTTTAAGGCAGAGTCATGTTCACTACAGAGGGAGAGAGTTGACGATCCGAACAGATTTCGAGTATGCACACACGAAACTAACACACACACACACACTGATGCCACATTTACGACATTGAGTGGCCCAGTTGTAAGATACTGTACTAATAAGGGATCTGTTTCGTTGCACAGTTTAGAGGAATCACAGACCTTCCAATTCACCAACAAAAGAATCTCCTTTAATTTAATAAGAAAAAAGGTTTGTTGGTAAGCGTTCATTCATTCATGGCACAGACTAGAACCCCGACACTTCTTAGGAATCATAACATAGGGTCAATTCCACAGTCATTCGTTGTGGTTTGTTAGCACGCAAACGAAAGAATGTTAACCGTTTAAATGACTTATGGGTGAATTATTTAATGAATTTGGTGAGTAAACTATGCAGTCATCATCATTATCTTACAGTTTGATAGATTTTGTGAATGTGGATACTCAGCTTTTGGAAAATAATGATGCCTTACAAATGTGGTTGGTTGGGAAGCTAACAAACGAATACCACTGTGGAATCGACCCATAGACTCGTATTTCAAGAGGAAGAAAACAGTCCAGTGCTTCGAAATGGACCTGAAACCCTTTGGTGGCGAGATCATTATAATGCAAACATGGGAACAAGTGTGAATTCTAAGAGGTTTAATTAAGGGACCCTGTGATGTAGTCAGAAAATTGGAAATAAATGAGTCCGTCAAATATTGCCACGAAACACCACCTATCTGGAAGGAGCTTGTTTCGTGGCATGGTCAGGAGGAATCAGCAGAAGCCTACAATTTTCATACACGATCACAGGGTCCTTAATCAAGAGGGTAGTACAAGTGTTGGTGGTAAAACTGGAGCAACTGATTCCTCCTAAACTAAAGTATGCCAGGAAGCAGAACCAAAATGAAAAAAAAAAAATAATAATGGTGGCCTGTTGTCTGGAATAGTTTAAGGGGGTGCGGGAGTAGGGGAAAGGCTTGGAGGGGGTTTGGGGGGTGCGGGAGTAGGGGGATAGGCTTGGGGGGGTGCAGGAGTAGGGGGACAGGCTTGGGAGGAAGGGGTTAGGGGTGTGTGGGAATAGGGGACAGGCTTTCTACCCACCCCAAGCCTGTCCCCCTATTCCCGCACCCCCAAACCTCCCCCAAGCCTGTCCCTTACTTCCGCACCCCCTTAAAGGAATCAGTTTCCAGATTTACCAACACTGCATTACCCCTTCCATAAATGTCAGCCCTGGGTCGGGGAACTTGTGTAGGATCATCTTCAGTGACTCTCGGGGAATTCCTGGTGAAGGGGACGAAGTGGTCACAGAATTTTCCGTCTATTGTTTTCGACTTGGTTCTTTGTAATTTGTTGGTTGTCTGCCTTAATGACTCACACGTAGAGTAGAGGTAGAGGTAGAGGTAGAGGTAGAGGTAGAGGTAGAGGTAGAGGTAGAGAGGTAGAGAGTAGAGAGAGAGAGAGAGAGAGAGAGAGAGGAGAGAGAGAGAGAGAGAGAGAGAGAGAGAGAGAGAGAGAGAGAGAGAGAGAGAGAGAGAGAGGAGAGAGAGAGAGAGAGAGAGAGAGAGAGAGAGAGAGAGAGAGAGAGAGAGAGAGAGAGAGAGAGAGAGAGTGTGTGGGGGGGGAGGGGGAAGGAGAGAGAGAGAGAGGTGGGGGGGTGGGGGAAGAGAGAGAGAGGTGGGGGGGGGGTAAAAGAGTGAGAAAGAGGGGATGGGGGACAGAGGGAAGATTGGGGAGAGAAGGGGAGAGAGAGAGAGGAAGAGGGAAACGAACGGACGGACAGACAGAAGAAAGAAAGAGACAAACAGACAGAGAGACTTACAGCTACATACGAGGGAGGGAAGGAGAGAGACAGAGAGCTAGGGAGGGAGGACAGACTAGCAGACAGACAGACAGACGAAGCCACAGCAGAGAGACAAGAGACTGACAAACAAAACAGACAGAGCTAGACTGAAGGGAAACCAAGGATAAATGTTAATATTAATTAGTTGTAATGTACAGTCACGAGCACTATTAAGTATACAGCATTGGTTGAAGCCTTTAACAGTTCAATTCACCAACGAAGTAATTCCAATGAGATAATCTTATTGTGCATTTATTTACTGTCTCTAGATATTCGAAGCACACCTGGATACTTATTAGTGATCGTGACATGTACAGCCACAATCAAATAACAACCGACACTTTCCTTCCATCGTGCAAATAAATCAGTATCATATCAAACTATAATCATACAACACCTTACGTCGACTCAACCCCCTCAATTATTTTTATGAGGTGCAGCAAAATCATACACTTGTTGTTCTTTATTACCAAGATATTTACTACGATGGAAGGAAAGTGTCGATGGATATTTGATTGTGGCTGTATAAGTTCAAATCCATCCATCCATCCATCCATCAATTACTTTCTTTCTTTCCCCTCCACAGCATCTAAACAAGAGGTATGGTAGTGAGGTGCCTTTGGTGTTAATGAACAGCTTTAAACACTGACGAGGGACACAGAGAAAGTCATCCGTAAATACCAGGGATTCAAGGTTAGTGAGTTGTGATGAGTAGGATACGAGTATTACCACCAAGGGTTCTGAAAGCCTAATAAGGAGTCATTATTTGTATTACCAGATATGATATATATATATATATCTATATATATATATAGAGAGAGAGAGAGAGAGAGAGAGAGAGAGAGAGAGAGAGAGAGAAAGAGAGATAAAATTGTATTACCAAATTAAACTGTAGTCACCACCACATAGGCTACAGTGGATCAGACTTACGACCTTAAAAAAAAAAAAAAAACGACCTATGTACAGTACTACTTTCGTTTTATATAATTTATCATTCTAGTTACTGTATGTCTGTCTAACTTATATTAATGGTGTTATAGAATATATTGGTAACATGGTAGCATCATGGATACACTGATTCATACTCTTATTTTCGTCTAAGGATATTTCTAAATCTCAAAATAGACTTGGTGTTATAGTTACCGTAAAATGTAAAATTGACATTGCAGACTAAGGTGACTTTTAATTGCTTTTGTAACTCCACAGATAAGTATATGCGAGTGACTGTTACAAGCAAGCTCAAGGGGAGATTCTCTTGTTGGTAAATAAATTGTAAGGCTATTGATTCCTCCTAACTGTACCAGAAAACAGATCACCTCCCTCAATGTTACTAGTAGGGGATCTGTTTCGTGGCACGGTTTGGAGAAATCTGCAGAGATCTCCCAATTCACCAACAAAAGAATCTCCCCTTAAATAATACTTTAATTGTGTTTGTTGCAGGTGAAAACATACACCTTCAATCAGTCCCGCTACCCTCGCATCAACAGAGAGTCCCTTGTGCCTCTCCCTACCACTATCACTATAGACAATAATAGGGAAAGGTGAGTCCGAAAAATATATTAAAGGACCCCGTGATGTAGTCAGAAAATTGGAGGTGAGTGAGTCCTTCAAATATTGCTACGAAACACCAACTATATTGAAGGAGCTTGTTTCGTGGCATAATTAGAAGGGATCAGAAGCCACCACAGGTCTCATACACGATCACAGGGTCCTTAAGTAAACTCACTTAATGTATGGAAAGGTAAGTCAATGTAGTATAATATTGGTAGACACTCTGATTGTCTAGAAAGGTAAGAGAGTATTTGGTATATTATTATATAAATTATTAATTGGAAGACACACAATATCTGTCTGTTTTAAAGGCGAGTCAATATAGTTTTATGTAATATAATATGTAGACACACTCAATGTCTGGAAATGTTCAGTTTGAGTTTTAAAACTTCATAGACACTTTTTTCATAAATTTTGGGATTTATTTTGTGATGGCTGCAGTGTATGACTTTTAACATCCGTGAATGTGAATATGTATATGACTTTTCAATAACTGCGAATGCAAATATATAGTTTGATGAAATAGAAACGTCAGTCAATCATATTATTTTTGCAAAAATGAATTTCGTTATAAACAGGTGTAAAACGATGGTGGGTCATCAGTAGCGTATGATAAAAATGGACATAAATTCCTAGGCCGAGATATTTATATATTCGATATAAATTGAATATACAAGCAAATAGGCCTAACATTCAAAGGGATAAAACCAAAATGACTCGCACAGTGACATTATGGAAAACATTGATTGTACAGACTTTTTCAAATTATTATAATCTAGTTTATAAGCGTAGGCTATACTAATTACCGAGTTGGCACAGTCCTGTTTAAAGCATCCTGGTA
This sequence comes from Petrolisthes cinctipes, assembly GCA_033782935.1. Classification (NCBI taxonomy): domain Eukaryota; kingdom Metazoa; phylum Arthropoda; class Malacostraca; order Decapoda; family Porcellanidae; genus Petrolisthes; species Petrolisthes cinctipes. The sequence continues at coordinate 71,104 of JAWQEG010004715.1, read as the reverse complement.
ACACTATAATATTCATTGGCTAAACACAGCTTATTGAATGACGATTAGGCTACATTTAATTCAGTATTATTGCATTTGATACCTAATACTAATAAATATATATGAATAAATTATTATATATAATAAAAAATGCCTCTAACTTCTGGTGAATATTCATACATTCATATCGAGACAAATTAATGCTGACAATCTGAAACCCTGACAGAAGCAATGTATTAACTGTCTCATTCAATGGTTAGGGAAGCATCAGAACTCTCACAGCTCCCGACCATCAGCCTCAGAAGTGCATAATTATGTTACTCACCTCTAAGTAGCCAAGCAGGGTGTGGTAGAAACTGTGGATCCTGGCTGTATGTTATATTTGTCTTCTCTGTTTTCATATTAATCTTAATCGGTCCCTATATCCACTAAATCAAACAGGTGTAGTTTCAATTAATTTGTTCACTAAAAAAAGAAAACAAAATAATAGTAATAATAACAATAATAATAAAAAAATATGTAAATAAATATGGAGGTCTTGTATGTTATCACTGAAGGGAATGTATAGGTAATGGCGTTTCCAGTGTGTGTGTGTGTGTGTGGCAGGGAATCAGAGGAAGGGACACACACAAGGCACTCTATAGTTAGACTTCCCGCACGTTACTGCCGACCCAGCCAGTCCCAGGGGAGGATGCTGTCTGAACGAGCTAGTAGTGTTCGAACAAAGCTTTCTTGATACCGTATCCCGAAACCAAGCTCCGAAATTGATCGTGTAGCCAAGCCCTAAGAGATAGTATTATAATAGGTCCTCCTCCTGTATAGTTACCATATTAAATATATCTGAAGATTGCAATACAAAAGTATTTGGAGAAAACCCGTTTCCTGCTTTTCTTGATTTCGAGAATGCTCAAAACAGAACTGACAGACAGGTTATGAAGAAAGTGCTGAGAGTTTATGAGGTGGATGGTAAACTGCTGATAGAAGGCAAGAAAAAATAAGAGAGTGTATGGGTGGAAGAGTAAGCTACGTGAGGGAGAGAAACGTGAGGAGAGGGTTTGACCGAGCGAGGATTGAGCGTTCGAACAGGCAGAACCAGAGACTCATCTGCAGCGGTTATCCAGGGGGCGGGGGAGGCCAAGAAAGCAAGGCCTATAGATCGATATAAAAACAAATAGAATACATCATTTTGGGGGGTGGGTAGAGAAACTGGCTGGGTGTGGGACGTTGTCATAATTCTTTTGTTTTCTGCCTTACAGTTGGTACCCGCCTGGCCACGGAGACTTTTATCAATCCTTCAAGAATTCAGGTCTACTGGATCAGTTCATTAGCCAGGTAGGATTAGTATTGCAATGTACTGCCAGGATCCATAGAGTACTTTATGGATCCTGAGTACCACCAGGTCCATTTGGTCACGGCAGCAATAACAGAGCACGGCTGGTTAAAAAGGGTCCTGTAACAATTTAATAGTAATCTTTATCCAACGACAAATAAGTTAACAAATCTATAATTATGCTGAGATTAATAATAATGACTCCTGAACTTGTCAAGTCACGTTTTCGAAGGTTCTTCACTTCATCTTCATAGTTTTTCCAAGATCAAACAAGAGAAAGCTATCAATATAAATTCACATCAATGAGTAGGCCTACTGTATGGGTGAAACAAAATTGACTGCAACATACTGTACTGTACATAAGCAATTGCATGTGCATGGGCATATGATAAGTCTTGAGGTCAGCAGACAGTTATGGCCATGAAAGACAGCTATATGGCATGTTAAGGGATGGAATACTTTTGGTACATAAAAGCGCCTTGATTCCCTATAGTATGCCAGGAAACAGGACCAGATTTACAAAAATAATGGTGGCCTGTTGCTTGGCATACTTTGGAAGAATCAGTTGCTCCAGATTTATCCATACTGTACTCTGTCCTTAAGAAAGTAATTTTTTTTACTTTATATGCTAATGTCCGACATATATTTGGCAGGGCAAAGAGTATGTGTTCATCAGCAACATTGATAACCTGGGAGCCACAGTTGATCTCCGAATCCTTAATTTCCTTCTGGGAGGTCAACACCCTGGCCATTGTGAATTCCTGATGGAGGTCACCGACAAAACACGTGCTGATGTCAAGGTCAGCATTCTAAAGATGTTAATTTGTTTACAGACTTATAAGTTTAGTATTGTACCCGATAACAGTACCAGAGTTATCCTTAATACGAAACTGATGTTAAACTGGCAACTTGACTTCGAAACATTCAGATTCATGATTATGTTCGCAGTCATCAGAGTACAAAATGAAAAAAGGGTATTTATATTGTATGTCATTTTGATACAGAAATTTCTGATACAGTAAGTGGAGAATGTATGGAGTATCCTCTTTCATATTTTTGGGATGTTAAGTAAGTGATGAGTTCTAAATTTATGATATCTGGATATTTACGTAAAACATATCAACTGTCAGGCACCACAAAACATTCTCAGTGTGGTAAGTTTCATTATTCTGCTCTACACATCCTTTAGTCCTAATAAAGCATTGTCATCTCCAATATCACACTGATTTTCTCATGTTCCTTTCCTAAGGGTGGAACGCTGATCAAGTATGAGAACAAAGTGAGGTTGCTAGAGATCGCCCAAGTACCAAAAGAACACGTTGATGATTTCAAGTCAGTCAAAACATTCAAAATATTCAACACAAATAACCTGTGGATAAAGCTAAGTGGTGAGTACTTGGAATGTGCCAGGATGTATTTATAACTTAACATAATATAGAAGTACTGTAAGATTGTTATTACTTTGTTATTACAGTACTCCAAAACCTACTGAAAGTGAACAGAACCAGTATTATAGTATAATAGAAATAGAATCAACCCAAGAATGAGAATTTGTTGCTTTCTGAGAATATGATTATGCCTGACGTAAAGTGGTTTGACTCTGAGGGGTTTCTTCAACAACTTGATAATAATTTACAAGAAATTACCTGTGATGACAGCAATGAGTGAGGTGATGCAGGAGAAGACTTTGGACATGGAGGTGATTGTCAACAACAAGACGCTTGATAATGGCACCAATATCATACAGCTGGAGCAGGCTGTTGGCGCCGCTATTAAGAGCTTCAATGGAGCACTTGGTAAAACATATTACTTACTTGTACGGTTAGTGACCTCATACATTACATCTTTCTTCCTGTTTTATAACTCACCCAGCAAACTCACTGTGTACCAATTAGACGCCAATATAGACAACTATTACTGCACCAAAACAATAGTATCCCTCCCCTCCTACCAAGATAATTAATCCCCATTATCCCTTTGTTGCTTTCTTCTGTATGTACAGTAGTGTGTATTTGAATGACATCATGCAAATACCAGTCTAAATACAGTACTGAAGGTTCAGTAAACATGTTGGCTTGGTCACTATTCACATAGTTAAATGAGACTCTTAACTATTACTCCCCTTAGGTCTCAACGTCCCTCGTTCACGGTTTCTGCCGGTGAAAAAGACTGATGACCTTTTACTGGTGATGAGTAACTTGTACAACCTCCAGCATGGCACTCTCACTATGTCATCACTACGCCAGTTTGACACCACGCCTCTTGTCAAACTTGGTTCATCTCACTTTGGCAAAGTTAAGGTAAGGATGAATGATGGAACTGATGTGGACAAAGTGACAGTCATGGTCTGTATCCATGACTTAATGTGACAATGATTAACTCTCAGAAGCTTATTCTTCTAATGTTTTGCTTGAATTCAGTTAACTAAGATATAGTTGACATACACGTACTGGTACCAGACTGATAAATCACGATTGCTTTGCACATAACCCTACTACAGGACAAAAATTGTCATGTAAATTTTCAGCATTGCTGTACAGCACTTCAGTTTGGCTTGCCTACACAAACTCAGCTGATCCAGTAAACAGAATGCAAATTAACACAATTAAACTGAAGTCAGAAATAGGATATTTGTACAGTCTATGAATTGTGCTAATAATCAACTTCTCTTACTAGGATTTCCTAAAAAGATTTGGAACAATACCGGACATGTTAGAGCTGGACCATTTGGCTGTTTCTGGAGATGTTACACTTGGTAGAAGAGTTGTTCTCAAGGTTTGTAAAAAAAATATATTATTATACAGTAATACAGTATATAATATTATATACATCCCCCCAACCCTTGAAAATTGAAAGTGGGGTATTGATGATAATGACCATGATACATTTACTGTATGTAGTTATAAATAAAAGCATAAAGATGAGGGCCGTTGGTGGTAATTGTTTCTGCATGAGGTAGTGGACACCATCATGGTCCTCACATGTGGTGTCACATGCACAATGGCTCTCAATAATCTCTGAAGGAAGAAGAGGGCATTGTTTGGGTTAAGTACTGTAGTCTGTTGGCTTGATAATGAAGAAAGTTTGATTTGGGAAAAAAAAAAAAAAAAAAAATTATCTTTAGTAGATCTGCTAAAAAATTTCAAACCATTACTGTGATAAAACTTAAGCACTATTTGTACCTAACCCACTATACTGTGTTTACCTGCAGGGAACTGTGATTATTATTGCCAACCATGGGGACCGCATCGACATTCCTGCTGGTGCCATCTTAGAAAATAAAATAATATCTGGCAACCTCCGAATTCTGGATCATTGAAAATAACATAAGTGGATATTTGAAGTAATGTGTTTAGGTGGTGATCATCTATAATGAAATAGTTATACCTTTTTTTCTTTGGCAATATCATAAGGCAATTACCATATACTGTACTTACTTTCTGGTACAGCATATAATTATGACTGTGACCTGTTTCTAACCCTCTGCATCATGACTCATTATATTAAACTGCATCAAGTTATTCAATCACTGGGAACCATTCAGATGTCAGAATCATCTATGACAAGCTTAAGGGGTACTACAGTGTTGGTAAATCTGGAGCCGATTCCTCCAAACTATTCCAAGTAACAGGACACCATTAATTTTTTTAATTGGTGATAATTCCCGTCATACTTTGGAGGATTCAAGGTGCTCGAATGTACCAAAAGTATACTATCCCCTTAAGGGTTTGTAAATAACTATCATATGTGGTGTTTCTCACTTATTGCTCTGTACATACCTGTGTTATCAGTAAATATTGAGTTTTTTTATCTTTTATACCCAAACATAGCTTCATAACAGCTAATAAAATTGTGAGTTACCATGATCTAGACAGCTGATATCCAAGAAACACACACACAAATTTATACAGTGCTCCCATAAAAATTTTCTCGTAACTATCATTAGACATGGTAATGAATTCCTACAATCCTAGCAGGAATTAAGGTTAAACATTAAAATACCAAGTTAGAACAATAGATGTTTATGGCTCCTTTTTCTGACAGCATAAAATTTGGTATTAAATAATATAGAATGCATATACAAATTCTGACATAAAATATTTAACATAAAAACATTTTTATCTAGTAGCCAGATATAGGCAAGACATATTAAACTAACTGTAAATAAAACTATATTAAAGCTAAGTCATAAGAAAAGAATAAATAGTACTGTACTATATTGCATGAGAGATTACATAGAACATACAATATGATGCTATGGAGTGGTTTCTCTCATGAAGATCTATTCATTATTACCATACAGTTGTTCAATAGTGTAATTATAAATTATACATTAAATCCATCTTAATTTCACCTAAAAAAATATATATAAATAAAAATTGTAATACAATGAAAATCTTTATACTGTATATTTTTACCATACACTTTCCTGGTATCAGATCCCATCACTGTACATGTAACAACATCTGAATGAGAGTAGAGTAAACATGTACGGTACATCCGTAGCCACAAAGGACAAGTACAACATAACATACTTTATCTATAATTTACATAAACTCGACATAAATAATGCATCTTCAACTATCTTCAAATGTATCTTCAGTATCTTCAAATCAATGATGATAGAATAATTCTAAAATAAAATCTTCAGATAAAAATGTTTATGTTACTGTAATGAATTATTTCAACTTCACTCAAAGACGCTGAATACAGTACTTTCATATTTGTACAGTAGTTAATAATTCACTAAAAAAGACTGTAATCAAAGTAAAAGTTACTCAGGCTGATAAATTTGTCTCAGATAATATTTGCATGAAGACAAAAGCTCTCTACTTTAAGGGACCCCGTGATGTAGTTAGAAAATTGGAGGATAGTAAGTCCGTCAAACATTGCCAAGAAAAAACACTAATATTGAAGCAGCTTGTTTCGTGGCATAGTCAGCAGGAATCAGAAGCCATCAAGTCTCATACACAATCACAGGGTCCTAAACAATTCATTAGTTTTCATGCTGCTTGGTTTAGTTATGAACTCCATGAACAGAATGTCTATCAAAACAGTACAAATTTTAATTAAAACCAGCTGCCATGGAAGGTACAAACTTTACGAGAGCTATAATAAGAACCGAGTGTCTAAAGAGAACAGATAATGATACAACTTTACACTGAGCTACCTATTATACAGCACAATGTGGGTACTTCAGTATTGTGACTAAATTACTATATATTAGTAAAGCAAGCAGGGACTATTATGTACAGTATTGGCCATCACAATATACATACAGTATATGGAAAATCTGTCAACCAGAGTGCCATGTGCCTTGGATATGAATTCAGCCTTTCCACTATAACTACAAGACTTCCAGATACCACTATTGTGTTCCCGGTAATATAAGGTATCATCTAGTTCATAGGGACAGAATGTGTGGAAGTTGAATGAGGCTTCAATAGGTTGTCACAAATAAACACTCTTAACCATACAGACTAAGTGAAGCATTCAGACTGCAGCTAACAATTCAAATATCCTTAAAAAAGTTTCATTATTCCTTAACAAACATGGCACTGTAATCTGGTTAAGTATTCCTTATGAATACAATAAATAAGGTTATATTTACTGATGGTAAAGCCAGCATTACTGACATGCAGGTACTGCATATATTCATGTTCTGTATATATATATATCTATACATACATGCATTTTTTTTTTTTCTGAAAAGCTATCAAACTTTAGACCGAAAGACAGGTAGTCTTCTCTAAACTTGGTTAGTTCAATAACGAACTAAGATTATTTTTTTTTATGTTTTTTATATTTTATCAGGCAGGCCGGGCAGCTCCCATCACTATTAGAGCTCAAGTCCAATATTATCACAGATATGCAACTCGCAATAAACTGGAAATAAGTAGCGAACACATTAAAATAATATGTTATAAAACATCTTTGGTGCTGGAAAGGAAAGGAAACACAAATTAGTGTACAATACATGCAATGAGACCAGTGAGAGAAGAGATCAGGCCTCATCCAGGGAAGGCATTATAGTAGTTCAGTGTTAGGACCTGGGAATAATAAATAAATTATCATCAATACTACACTACATTACAAAGTCACATGTACAGTTGTAGAAAATTAACTTGAAACCACCTATTGCACTATTGCACAAAACACCATACAGGTTTCTGGCATCCTGAATTAAATATATCAAATCTCTGCCTAATTCTGTGTCTGAGAGGATCTATCAGTAAAGATCCACATCTAAATATAAATATTTGTAATAAGGTGAGCACCCCACTACTGCACTGGTGTAATAGGAGGCCACGAGTCATTTTCCTGCAAATGTACAGTACTGTACTTCATTAGCAAGATGTACAATATAAAAAGCAATTAACACCTATCTCTCAAAGTGTTAAATATTTCATGAAAAGCATAATTCACCAGCAGTACATCCAAACTTCCATGTGCTTCAGCTCTACATACTTAAGGGAAAAAAATTATAACCCTACAAAAAAAAGATCTTGCATTTTTAGTTTGTCCAAGTCACCAGCACATCAACTGAGACACCTCAGGCAGATACAGCTAATCCCCTCCATGTATCCACTTTCCATACCTCCTCCTAACTTCTAAAATTATGCACATCTTTATGATCTACCGGTAGCTCAAGGAAGTGTCCCACCTTCAAAGATTGTGGACATTATTTTGTTGTGTTGTGATGACAACTCAAAAGGTTTCATTCAAGTTCTAGGTAAGACATCCAGATCTTCCTTCACAGAAATCCCCAATTATCAAGTTGGTTGAGGTAGTTATGAATGATTCTGTAATGCTAAACTCACACATCTCGCAAAACACTCTTCGCAACTTCAAGTAGCACATATAATATAATAAATACATCAGCAAGCACTTGACAAGACACATTGCAATTCAATACTCACAAAACATCAGTAATAAATATGAATATTTCATACACTGCCAGGACACAAACCATGACCTGAGCCATTAAACTTCTCATATTTTCCCAGAACACTGGCAGCCTATCATTAGTAAATAAAATAATAAATAACATCACTATGTTGATTTGCTGAACTTACATGTTGCACTTTGATAACTACTATAAGAGTTAGAGGTACAGTCGGCAGCAGGAATTCGTTCCACTCAGTTCTAGTGAGAGGAGCCAGGTGATTTGATAACACTGTATTAGAGTTGACAAATATAGTTTAAATGGCTAATCCTGTACTAATCAAGATCATTAGCAATTTAACCATTAAGCCGCGGGCCTTATCTCTTGCAGCAGCTCGTGTCTCGCGGGCCTCACTCCCGCACTCAGGGTCACTACGTAAACAACACATTTGACGGCTAATAGCTTGTTAACCACGCACACTACATAAATAAATGATACAGGATTTTGAAGTACAAATCTTTAGATTTCTCCTGATGTACTTGTCAACATCTGTAGGATAGGTAGCCAGCTCAGACTGACAACTAAAAATTTACTTTTACACTCTATTTACATAGCTAAGTACATTTTCACACTTTAATTTAGTTATAAAATCTGTCAGAATCACATTCTTCAACACAACTATATGAAATATAATGTCACTGTCATTTTTACGTACATATATGGTAATTACAGGGAAGAGTGATGAAAATATGTCCTTCCACGCTCACTGTTCGAGTAAGATGACTGGTGGTAGCTGGGTGGGCTAGGGGTGGTCCCTCTCACCCTCACTGTTGCCAGCCAAAATCTACCTTGTTAGGGACAGTGCAAATTTAAAAACTGTGCTGTCCAAAAATTCCTACACCCACAGTGCTCCATACTTTTCAACTCTCATAGTGTTACCAAATCACCAGGCTCTTCTCACTCGAGCTGAGCGGGATGAATTTCTGCTGCCAACTGTACAAACACCATCTTTGATTACACATAAAACGTCGTTCTATGAAGTGTGGTTTCATTTAAGTTAATTACGGTACCATTCTTTGAAATATACACATTGTGACTATGAGAACCAGTAATGTACTGCAATCTAACTAAACGTGCACACTAGTCATATCGTTTATAGCAATACTTCACATATAACAATGCATAATACATTAAATACACCATTCTTGAATACATGTACAATACAGTACAATTAGGAAATTCAGCACAGGAACTTAAAATATGAGTAATGTAAATATACCGGTATATATAACTGAAAGATCACATATTGTACTCCATCACCTTTGGTATTACCAGTACATAATAATATTGTACAGTGAAACAAAAAATCAGACATTTCTAACCAATAATTCTGTAAAGTATTCTAAAATTTGCTTCCTTTGAATGACTGTATATACAGTATCAATAAATCTGAGCAGTCTTCTCAATGTACAGAAAATTAATATTTTAACAAAGTTATCTAACTATCAAGCTATAGCTCTGCAGCACCAGTCCCTCCTGGAACTCCCACCAAGGGGATGAATATGGCAGAATAGTCTCCAGTTTTCCCTGTTCCAGCACACCCTCCTTACTTGGTCTAGCCCTCTTGTTCCACTCATGTTACTCTCCTTCTCACTTCATCCACAATTCCTTTCACCTTTATAGTGACCACTTTCAAACAGTCCATCTCATCTCTGCCTCCTGCAGTACAGTCTGCAACTGTGACTATCCACCACCCCCCTGCCGATGGGCCAACGGTGGCTGGCAAATTCAATGTAATGCTCTTTTCCAGAGGGACATGAGTTATCAGAATTGGCCAAAGCTAAAATAGATAATAAATGGTTATAAAGATTTTTTTTATATAATTTTTAAAATCTTATGAATAGGTAAAGCTAGTCACCTCCACAATGTTTCCCCCTTAAGCTTTACTTCCTGCTTTATAGAAACTTATAAAACAAGGTGTCACCTGAGATTACCACATCCTGGGGAGGGGGCTAGGTCACCTAGGTGCTATATTTTTCCCAATGCCAACAATTCAGTTCTAGTGCATTGGCTGCACCGTTAACTTTACCGGATACTGTACTATATTGCCACATTATAATAAACAAATAAACTCATGACAATGACTGCAGTACACAAAACAGGAAGCAAATTTATAACCTGACTATAGTTTAGAGAGAACATAAGCTGACCAGGCACCATTTAGCCACTACTGTATATGAGGCGCTCCGTACCAGAAGGGGTCAAGCGACATAATGATAAAAACGATTAAATCGCCTTTAAACTTGAAGGTAGTGTTCGTCGCTCAAGGTAAACAAGAATAGAACGTTCACTGCCAATCATTTCAACAAGATAAAGTGCCTTATTGCCTTGCTGATAAGTAAACTATGCAAAAATATTATGTACGGAACAAAAATGCAGTCTTACATTTTTTCTGGGATGCATTGCATATCTATACAATAGAAGAAATTACAGGTACACTGATTAATTCAATGGTTTGTGTGGTAAATACTGACCAACATGCTCTTATTATTACTGTATAATTATACATCCATATTACAGTATTATTTTCCCATTAAATGCGAGATTTTTTATAATTCACTGTACAGTACAGTAGGGTACCAATAGAGATGTACATACACTCTTGCATCCAAGTCCTCTATTACCACATATACTGTAGTAGTAAAACCTATATTCACATACACCGATTTCAAACTTCAGACACCAGAAAAATGTAAATACGGGTATGAATAATATCAAGTGAAAATCAATACACTCCTACCAGTAACTATGAAAAGCTGCAATGTACAGGACATATACCAGTACCACTTCTTGCCTGAACTTCAAACACTGGAAAATACTGGTACTGCCTCGAGACACCTTATTCTCCAGCACCATGGTATTACAACCTAAAGCAATATTTTAGCCAATATTCCCTGCCATCACAATTTTCACTTTAACACAATATCATCATTATCTTAATAACGCCACTTTATACGTCATGACTGTAGTGTTGATACCCATCTACTTGAAAGGTTCTAAAATCTAGGGCAGTATGCAAGAGTATCTGTGTGATATTGACGATAGCATGGTACTGGTACGATGGCTCTGTAGTGTGTCTATGGAGTCATCATACATGTTCCACACCATCGTCAACAGCATGAATGTTCTTGCATACGGCCCATTATGTCAGCAGGGAGCACTGATTAAGATTTGCTAAGAATTGCAAGGAACCTGAGTGTATGCTGGATAATTTGTTATTTTTGACATAAGGTAATACTACACAAATGTCTTTCCACAACCACTAATAACCATCACCACTTAGTTAATGCTGGTGAGTAAATGAGAGGGAAAATATGACCAGTGTAACAACTGTTTTGCTGAAAATTGTACGCATGAGTGACAGTCCTATTGCAGGAAAATTAATTAATCAAACATGGCCACAGCACTGTTATGAAGAAAGAAGTGTAAGTAGCTGCAATATCAAATTATTTTCTTACCAGTGTCTCTCTGCTTTCCTTTCTAGTTAACTGTGTACAAATCTTACAGCCAGTCATTCAACTTACTGATTTGAACACTTGAGTTTATCAATTGGGGATTTTTCTTCATAACATCATCTTACATCTCAAACCAAACAACTATATTCCTGGATCAAGCAACTCTGAGGACAGCAAAGACAGATACACAAATACAAGACAAGTAATAAGCTAACACAAACTTAAGTAGCAGGTGTCAATATACTCTCCTAATGTGTTTTAGTATAACTTATATTGGAATCTTAAAACTTTATAAATCTGCTTCCCAAGCATCAAGAAGACTGTACAAATTTTCTGACTGGTTAGACTGGTTTAAGAAATTTTGATTTATAATACAAAGTCCATTCGATTAATATGCCCAACTGAGTAACACTCACCCACCTTGTATAACTAATATTTTTAGACAACTAGTATACCACAATTGTCCTAAAGCCTTATTATAATTATAGTATGTTTAATTTACCATAATCACTAATTAATTTACCATGGTTAATCTAATGATTGCATAGGTAAACCCAGGTAGCAAAAAGTATTGTTTTACTTTTTATGTGCACTTTTTTAAAAAGTAAGTTTTAGAGCACTTTAAATAATAAATAAATATAAGTGCACCACATAAGTCACTTACACATCTTATACCTAATTCAAGTTACCAGTACAGTAAATCAAAAGTGGAGTGAGCTCACCTCTACTCCCAGGAGATGGCATGGAGAAGATGTGCGAGGCAGCCATGAAACCCCTGATACAGCCGACAGAGGAAGAGCAAGACACAACAGAGGCACAAAGCAGTGACCAGGTCATCCCAAGCCCGCTCAGTCACACCATAGCTGTCTCTACTGAGGGCATATGCAAGACGGGACCCAGACATCCCAGTGAACCGCCGGAGAGAGTACATGACAGGGGTGAGGAAGTGCAAGGCATCTTTATCCTCAATATATGTCAGGCACAACTCAAGCTGCCTCCACAGGGGGGATGGCAGACGCCATATTACACGCTCATATGTGCATGGATGTCTAGGGGCCTTCCATTCAATGATTTTCTTACGAGTGAGGCAGCTAAACCTACGTGGAATATTGCCTTCAAAACTCCTGGAACAAGCCCTACCATAGGTGTAACTACAGCAGGCTTTGCTTAGGCCATGCCTCCTGTTGGACAAGCTCTTTAATGCATGGGTAAACTTGTGTGACAATGCTTGTTGGCATTCAGAACTAAGGGAAGAAGTATTGGAATGAGTTGACTGGTGATATATATAGTTAGAAGTAGCTGGCAGCACCCTTCTAAAGTGGTTTCTGCACCAAGATGTCGCACAACGCTTGACTTGAGGCCTACAGTGATAACAGATGCGTCGGGCTCCAAATGGTCCCTGGATGTATGGAGATCCTTTGTCCATACTTTGGTGCAATGACTCCTCAATACTAATTAACTGTACTCCAGAACTGGGCTTCAATCTATCTGGGGTAGACATGGGTGAATCTCTACAAGAGTTGTTTCTTTCTATGTCACATAAAATTACTTTATCTCCATTACTCTCTACAGTTTCTGCTTCAACATTACCTTCACTTTCAGTTTCAGTTTCACTTTGTGACTCTCCTCTGGTGTCACTGGAGTGCATGTCATCTCTGAAGTTGGCACCAAAGAACATGGGATCATCGTCATAGTCATCCTGGAGGCAGACGGAGCCACGAGGCGTCCACGTGGAACAGGCTACTTGGGCACCAGACCGCGGGACTTTGGGTACAGGGAGCTGTCCGGCACTTGTGATGGGGGGCGCAACCCACTCTTGAATCTGAAAAATTATGAGGGTTGGAATAATATTGCAATAAGCATAACATATGGTTTCAACTTATTTGATAAAACAATATCCTAAAACAATTGAAACAATTATTAGGTACTGGTATATAAGCATGCATCTGCAATACATATAAAGTATTAAATTGCTATAGGTACCCCTATATACTCAAAGTTGATACCTTGACAACAGTGACCTTGGCTTGCACTTCTGATTTTAAGGTACTGTATCAAATTTAAATTCTGATGAAAGGAAGCCCTATTTAAACTATAAAATAAACTATCAAAATGAGAATCTGATTATTGTAGTACTTAGGAAAACACATTGTTAGTTTACATGCATTTCATGAAGATGCAACCCAAGGTAGTACAAATTTTGGCTGAAATTGAGAAACAAGAGCAGCAAGATGAGAGTTAGTGATGGTAAGCCTGAGGACTTATCCTGTATGTGGTTAACAGTTAGGTCAGTTAACTTAACAAGCTAGAAAGCTGAGGTATGGTAGGTACAGCATTGTTAAATAGATGAGGAAAGCATGGCATAACTTTAATTACCCAAATAGTCTTCCAGGGAAAAACACTTGTAATGTATCCTTTTTCTAACACCAAAAAGTGCTATTTCGAAATTTACATCTGAAATCTCGATATATATATATATATATAGTACAGTTAAACTGTAGTAATATAATACAGTACATCTTACTTTTCTATTTGCATTATTTATACTGTTTGTTGATACCAACAAAAGCAAGTTTAAATCTGATGTTCAAAATATGTTTTACATTGTATAAAAGTTCCTCAATATAATTCTTTTTGCTACATTCAAAGTAACAACTATGACGGAAGGGACGTATTAAAAATATTCAAACTACAGTACTTGAAAAATTCATTAAAAATACACACACTACATTAAGTTGGAGCAATGTGTTGTTTAGTAAAGAAAATTTAACAAAATATTAATGTATATAGTTATTATTTACTTCAGATACCTGAGTGGTGGATAATTTAGCAACCAGTGGCAACCAGTGCCAGTGGCTACATCTCACTGTGCTGAAATCTTAGACAGGTCTTTCTGATATGAATGAATAAACAAACAATTTGGCTACAGCCTACTGGGGCACGGCCCTTATGAGAACATTGCAACAGGAAAAGTGAAGGAGATGGACAGGACGGACAGCAAGCACAATGGAAAAAAGGAAAAGGAAGGAAGGGACAACTGAAGAGCGAAAAGAGATTGACTAGGGATTGAAGGAGCATCAAAACTCCGGAAGTACAGCCCACATCTCTGCAGGCAAAGCATCCTGACTACACTTACATATCAAGAGTAAAATAATATGCTTATGAGAGAATAATTTTCAGTATTTTGTTTCCCTTTAAGGGGCTTGTGATAGGAAATGTAATATGACTTTAAGACACCTGGAAGAAAAGGCGTGTGGAAGCAAAGGCAGTGCAAACCTCATGAATGGCAAAATCCAAACATCTTGAAACTTGAGTAACCACTGTTACTGAGTGAATATCTTAGGCACTGCTTCAATGCCCTCTGCATGAGTAGGATGTAGGAAGGACATGGCACTAGAATAGAGCAGTTAGGATGCAACACTTGGGCAGAAAATAGTTGAGAAAGAGCAAAGGGGAGTTGGTAATATTTTCAAAGCTTAGCGCCAAGTTATCATCCAACCAAGAGAATGAACATGATGCACTCATCTAATTTCCTTCCCTTCTCAAGTCTCTCTCTCCTGCTCCTTCAATAAATTAATACTAAATCAAAATTATATTCATATTATCAGACAAAAAACTTTTCTAAAATGCCTAACAATCTCCCAAGCATTACATTAGTGTGGTCAAAAATACACGACGCTAAGTTTTAAAATATGACACTATCAGCCACATTCTTAAAGGAAATACACTAACTGAATTATTACAATTGTGCTATTATTCAGTATGATGGTTAGAACACACTTATTACTAATTTTTCATATGTAAGCCTGTTCACACTGTCAGTGTATCATCTGACATGAGTGTCAAATAACTGATTGACACCAGAAAGCACTCTATGTATCTATCTATGTATGTATCTATCTATGTATGTATCTATCAGTAACAAATCATAATTTGAGTCAGATGAAAACTGAAACTTATGAAGCATAACCTGTTGAGTTTGTGTTTTTCACCTGGTAAAAATGTATCAAATCTCTTCCAATAATGGTACTTATGTGTGTCCCCAGCTGAGTCCTGTACTTACTTGTGTAAATGTTATGAATGTATAAGTTTGCTTTATACTTACCAAGTAAGCCAAGAATTGAAATGTAGGAGTGAGTACAGTTATGCCAGATTAAAAAAACTAAGACTTTAGTGTGCATACGGACTTTCTTTTAGTAAATTTGTCTGTAGAAGTTCAGTAGCTTATCACAGGAATACCTAATCTCTTAAAACACCCTTGCTGGTATCATAATATGCATATTAATCTACACAGTGCCAAGTGTCTCTCTCTGCACCTGGGTATCAGTTTACAATTTAAGACATGCACTGACAGTGGCCTTGCCCTCATTTGGGACATGACCGTTATGTTCAGAGTAAGGCAAATTTATTAAGAGACAATTAAAAAATTAAAAAACAATATATACCATAAAATATATTACAAACACCACTTCTCATAAAAAGCACACGAGAAATTTCCATACCCTTTTCAATGGGCGAGGCAACAGCATAACTCTACAGTAGGGTGTCTAGACAATTCCTTTAAGAATATGGCTACTGGAATGTTGTTACACTAAGAATGCGACAGGTTAGCTTCAAAGGCACTGTGAGACTGTACATCTTCCAATTCCCAGCTTGGTTAGCAAACAAGACTTTTCAAACTTGTAATACCTCAGGAATGATTGTATTCATGGTCTGTTTGTAATTTTTTATAACAGCACCAATCTCATCATTAGCACATGAGGGCAACCTGAAAATGTTGGAAAAATCATCAGCGTACTCTTCCTCCAAATTTGGATCTATACGAGGCAGGCGGAACTGGAGGAAATTCTGTGCCATACAAATCAACAGCAAGTGGAAGGGAATACAGGTGATATTATAACATATTGTGCCATTGCGTGCAGTACTGTACTTCTATCATTGAAATATCATTCTGTTATACTTCTCACATAAAAATAAAGAAAAGCTGATGACATTATATTAATTGAATAAAATGCATGAAACTGAAAAAAATATAAACTAAAACTTTGAATAACCATATAATGCACATCAAATTAGTGAAAATATTCAGAATGAAATATAAAATGATTTTTCATTATAATGAAACAAAACAATACATCATGAAAAAAGAAACTTGAATTCCTCTGTACTAAAGTAAAATAAAAAAAGGTATCAAGTACAAATCTTTACCAATCTTATCAATAGGTGTTATACTGTATTTCTATTCATGCAGGCCAATTATAGAGTGTATTAGAAACAATGCAAACATTTATAAAATTTTATGGAAATATATGCAAAACAAAAAGTCTGATATAAGCCTTACAAATACTATAAGGGTTATACAGTATCATCCTTACAGTATTTGTTACAAAATACATAGCCTACTGGGAGTGCTGTTGTTGTTGTTGTTGATAAATTTCTGTAGTCATAAGCTGTAATCAAATTAAATTGGAAAAAAAGATAAACAACAAAAAAAGGTTCCCATGCCAAATTACATAAATGCAACATTTTACAAACTCTCTAAATTTTGTAATTTTTACAACGTACAGTACTTCAAGCAAATATATCAACTTATTTTACAAATGTGTGACATAAATCAAAGAAGTTCTGAAATAGCACCTTAAAAAAAAAAAAAAAAAAAAAAGCTAGTCAGGCACAAACGGATATACTAAAATCCAGGCTACAGTACCACAGTACCATCTCATCTGTAATACTGAGGGCATCGTAGCACCCAACATCCAATAGACTGGGGATTATAGTACTTACTTGCCCTTGACCCTCTCTTTGCGTGCAGCTCTTACAGCAGGCTGAGAGTGGGTGAGGGTGGCGAGGGAAGCATCAATGCTGAGGTCACCATCCATGGGTGTGAGGGCCGCTTCCAGTGCTGCAGACACACGGGGAGCCACTGCTGGACTCTCCCAGTCACGGGTAGTACGTACAGGAGGGTCTGCCTCTACTGCCATGATGTTCTCACCCTAAGTTAAAAAGTGGACTTTGCAGTTAATAAGGAATGGGGGTTTTGAAGACTCCCCTTTAATATGGTAGGATTGTCAAATACATATCACATGTAAACAAAGGATAAACTCAAATAAAAATTTTAAAGATCAGGATGTCAAAGAAGGGTCTCCTATCTATCTATCTATCTATCTAGGCTTATTCCCCTATAGCCACCACACTCATCCCTACTCCCCTTCCCCTTATACAGAGGCACAATTATGGCTCTCCTCCAATCCTCTGGCACCTCTCCCTGCCTCCAGGTTAATGTGCATATGAGCAACATCCACTCCACCACTACCTCCCTCCCCCACACCTCAACATTTCAGCAGTTATCCCATCCATCCCTGGGGCCTTTCCCATCTTCAACTTTCCTATTGCTTTCCTAACCTCTTCCCTTCCTAGTTCTCCCTGTACACCCTGTTGTCTACCACCCTTAAGATTCTGAATCTGTACCAAGTCTAATTTATAAAGTAGCTATGGTTTCAAAATACAAATGCATGAGCCACAGTGTCACTAGTACTTACCTTATATCTAGGGTTGTGTTGAAGGGCTGCCTGAGCACGGGCATACTCAGAGGTTGGGCGGCGTGATGCTGATGACACAGGTCGCTTCAATGTCCCACCAGTTTGACGCACTATTGCTCGCACCTGTGCAACATATTTTCGTTATCTACTGTATTGCAATTTCATAATTATTGGATCGATCTTCCAATACATATTATACATAAACTAAAATGTTGGATACAAAGAAGGCATATGTTAAAGCATGAGTAGAGAAGGTCTATGGAAGGTGTTGCATATACAGTATATGGTAAAGAAGCGCACAGCCAAGTGTACTTAGGATCTATAATGATAGTGTTGCAAGTGTGGGAATAGATAGAGCACTCATCCTCCACTGCCTTATATATCCACAAATCATTAAATGCTTTATTACAGAATCATTATTGTATTTATTACTTCTAACTGCAGGAGACCACTGCACACAGGCCAGTATGTATAAAGGTACTATCTCGTATTTCCTGTAGACTCACCTTCCAGATATCCTCATCTTCATCAAAGTATGCTCGGGATAAGATCTTTCTCTTCTCCTCAGGTGATATGAAGTTTTCTATTATGAGGGCCTTTAACTTCAACTCTCTGAAACAGACGATATATGTAATCAATTATCTTCTTTCCAAGCTTACAATTCTTCCTGTGATAACTAATTTATATATTTTTTCACTCATTGTCACTGTAGTTTAAGATTGACCTTACATAGTAAAAATACTGAAATAACACCAGAAGCCAAAATTTTTAAATATCTGTTATGTTGGAAGTTTTTATTCTTTAACCAAACTCCTTATGAAGACCACATGGTAATTGGGGTAATTGACAAGGCTAAAGACAATATCGAGACATGGTTTGGACACTCAGAGAGAATGAAAGATGAGGAGTTTAGTCAGTTTAAGAAGAAGGTGTATGGGAGTGAGATTAGGAAACCCTGGAGTGCTAGGATCATCAGTCAGATAAATCAGCAGGGTGGACGAGTGACTGTGTTTGGAGGCAGTGTTGAAACGTATCTTTAACTATATCAACCAGTAATGAATAAAATCTAACCAACATAAGATTAAAGACATATGAATACAGACCTTGTAAGTACATCTTGAGTGTGCTGAAGGTCAACACGGTCTCGACAAAACTCCTCATGTAGGTCTCCCATCTCCTGCTTGACTGACTGAAGCTTTGCAAACAATTTCTTTAACTTGCGGGTTTTGGCCTCCACCTCAGCTTGGAGGGATGAGAATGTGGAGGCAATTTCACATGATGAATCTTCTTCTTTCTCTAGTCTCTGCAGCATCTCTCGCTCCCTTTTCTGTAGTTAAATTAATCAAAACAACGGGAAGGTAAGTAAGAAATTGTATTGTACTGGGACATTCTGATACACACAGGTTGTCCCCAACTTATAAACATCCTCCATGATTAAAGAAACTGACCGAGAAGTATAATATCTATGGTGTACTTTACAATTACAAATTAGAACATGGTCATACAGTGTAGGGAGAACTTTTCACCAGTCATCCTGTAACCAGTAACCACCACAACACAGGATCTGGTTAGCTTTGTTTATACCTGATGTGTTGGAGATGGTCAAATGGTGTATTTATAATGCTTAATAACCAAAGAAAGAAATGCTATGGTGAACCCATTTCCTCTTTCACAGTTTATGTCCCATTATAAAAATAATCAACATTCTACTGATACACATTTCAATACCAATTATCAATTTTCCTCTTTAATATAGAAGCATTATTGGGTTTTATCTTTTAGACACATGACTTGACATAATTGTTTTAGTATCAATATTTCACAAATGGTTAAAGAAACCAGACACACAACAATTCTAAATTTGGGCAAGAAAATATTGTTTGAGAAGCTTTTATTGACAACATTATGTAACTGCTTCTACAGGCCTTTCACCTACAGAGGCAGTAGTCAAACATTGTCAATAAAAGCTCCTCCTTGAATGATGATTTCTTATTCATTCGGTCAAGCCATGGCATACATCAACCTCTATTTTCCTGACTATACACACACACACAACACTCACAGACACCACACCACACCACCCCACACCACACACACACACTTTTCTACATGCACCCCCGTACACACATTCTATAACTCTACAATTACATTGCCTCAACTACCATTACGAAGTCAACAGGCATTAAGTCCCAACAACAAACCAAATCAACTATACATGCCTTTTGCTCAAGCAGCTCCTGTGTGCGTAGCTGGAGTGCACGCTGCTGCTCATTGGTGTGGTCTATGATATTCTTTCCACCACATAATAATTTGGACTCCATGGTTTGTATCCTGCCAAGAAGTTTCTCCTGTACTTCCTTTGACGTGTTCAGCTCACCTTCCTTCTTTTTAAGCTCTGAAAGGAAGCGCTGTTTTTCCTGTAGAGATGAAAAAAAAAGTAATGTTAATCAGCAATTTATTCTTGAAAAATTGAAGACATCCCATCTACTGACTAATTCATCAACTCTCACAATGCCTCTTTCAGATGTTTTACTGCTTCATTACCACTTGTAATTCTTCAGTGACATAGCAAGTGGGTTCTGGGTAGAACATTAACCCTCTCATGCCCATTCAACACAGATTGCGTTCAATGGTGGTGGAGTCGTTAATCACTAAGACTGATGTTGTGCCACCCACCACTCCTTAGTGGCTGGCTTCAACACCAGAAAATGTTTACAATCATTTTGCATTGCTATAAAACTGCTACACAAATTCCCAATTTGGATGGTATGCTATCATCTGATACACTGTTTACAATGGCAAGTGTGAGTGAATGCAAGGAACAGTAGGAATGAAACTACGTGTTTATGTGAGTGACATTGGGAATGAAAATGTGTGTGAACGTGGGTAACAGTAGATTGAAAGTGTGTGTTTATGTGAGTGACAGTGAAATGAAAGTGTGTGTGAGCTATCTCTAGTTTCTTTTATATTTAGAGCCACTTTGGCTAGGCAGGTAATGATAATTTTGCATGCTGATATATCTCATTTATTGCTCACCTCTTCTATCATGTGTTGATCATTCAAGATACGGTTCTTCTCTTCACTTAGCTCTTGCTGCTGCCCCAAGATGGTGTCTGGATCAACACCTTCTTCCTCTTCCTCTTCTTCCTCCTCACCTGTTTCCCCTTCACCTTGTTTCTTTTTCTTTTTCTTCTTCCCACCCCTCTGAGTGAGCTGAGCCTGTAGAGAGGAACATGTACAGATGTATACTCTTCCATACAATGTAGAGAATATTTGTATGTTTAGTTTTAGGTTGAATAAATTAATCTCCTAGGTGTAAACACATCAAAACCTCACTATTCAACATATAATTATTGCATATATCTTATAGTATTATTAAGTACTTCATCAACATAAATTATGTACATAATCTTCTCAGTAAATAATGTCACCTAAACTAAAGCCTGAATTATGTGTGAACAAACTGCTTTAACAGAAACTGGAAAAGTTAGCCTATACAGAATACATACACATTTTGCCAATTTATTATATTTGAATAAATTTTTATCACCCAATCATTAGTTTTATCATCAACCATCCTATAGTACAGGGGTTGCCAAGGAGTAAGTCACTGTTATATCATGAGGAAATAGCTAATATACCTACAATTCTCAATACAGTAAATCAAAACCAACTCTCAGCAAATTATAATGGAGAATTCACACAGGCATGAGCATTGACAAGGTGAAGAATACCCAAAGTGTTTTCATTTGCCATTGTGGGCATTCTTCACCTCAGTAAAATTTCTATGAACTTACTTTTAGTCTGGCAAGTTCCTGTTGGTACTCCCTAAGTATTGCATCCTTGGGATCTTCGTTAATCTTGGGTTTGTTCTTGATATTCTTGGCACGGTTAGCATAGCGGAGTGTTGTTATGGTTTCATCATAGTTGTAACTTGCTGGCCCTATGTTCGCAACCATGATTGTCTTGGAGTTGCCACCTAAAGAATCTGAAAAATGTATACAAAATATTAACCAATTGCACTCTTAGTTCTACATTCACATATAGAAATGAAGTAGGTTGGACAGCATAATATTGTGCATTTCATTATTAATAGCTTTGTCCAAGTAAATATGTATGCACCCATGACAATGCAAAAATGGCTTTGACAAGATATTTTCACTTTAGATGCCTCTCCTGGCACAATACCAATCCTTGCCATTTAGATTTCACTGGAGTAAGTCAAACTCATGTGAATCATGAAAGCACATCCCCTAAAACCACTATTTCCAATTACCTAAAGATCATTCATATGACCAATTCATACCTTTTAAGGTAAAGTTAAACAGGAATACAGGCACTGCCTGAAGAAACTGCATATCAAAACAGGTAATTTCCCCAAAAATAATCAATGAATATGCAAAATTGTAGCAATTTTCTTCTCTAATATAATCCATGAATTTTCAATATAGAAAATGCTGAACACACAAATTGCGGGGATCAACTGTAATAATACAATGGAAATAACCACTATGAAATTATCACATCTTCACAAAACACTTAGTGTCGCCATGGAAATGTTATGGTTTAAAAAAAATTACAAGGATAATATAATAACCAATCACATATACAAGATAAGGATTTTTTGACATAACCTAGTAAAAGACTAAACATCCAAGAGCATCATAAATATAAAGCATCCATTAAATCATCAGATACTGACCTTGCAAGAGTCGGGTGAGTTTTGAATCTCTGTAAGGTATATGAGTGCTCTTGCCATCCACCAGTGCAGATATAACATTTCCCAGAGCAGATAAGGAGAGATTGATCTTTGTCGCTTCTTTTAATCGTTCACCCTGCAGACAAATACAATATCATGTTAGTACACATATTAAATATAAGGTAAGTAAAGAGATAAAAGAAGTTATCCATGATCTCAATGTTTTCACCAAATATATGCAATAATAGGAATGCAATATTTTGGAAGAATTATTCACCCAAGTAGACATTCAACCCGAGTATTAGCCAAAAACTCTGAATAGAAATGAACCAGCAATACGTTCACCTTTGAGGTGGTAGGCAAAAAGCAAATCTATAATTCTCAAGATATCTTAATCTCCATTTGATGTTTCCTGGATATGAAGAGATAACTCACCGATGTGCCTGTTTTGGACTGCCTCTCAGAGCCAGCCAGATCAACCAGATTAAGCTTGCCAACTCTTATGTGACTGCGACCCTTCTCATCCATGTCACTACATTCAATGGTTATGATGAATATGGCATGAGACCGAGAGCTGTGTAAATTCATGTTGGTTGACCTGCAAATAAATAAATCAATGAAATTCAAAAATTATTATCTCATGCGGAAAAGTAGAAATTGCCTATGAGGTTATACATGTTTTCTGAGCTCTGATGCCTTCCTCCCTCCAAGGTAGTGGCAAAGGCAGAAGTCTCCTGTTCTCTCTCTTCCAGTATTCCCTCTTCACATAGTTAAACTTTTTCCTTTCACTCATGTTCCACTCCCTCATCTACTCATCAATTATCTACTACCTCTGCAGCTCCCCTTCACTCCTGCCAGGAACAATGTCATCCGCTATATTATTAATATTATAAGACCAGTATCCTTCCTCATCTTCATAAAATTATTGAGATTTAAGCATCATCGAGCATTAACTTTAATTAAAAAGGAAATGTACAGAACTCACCCTTGTCTTAACTGAACCATAAGGAAACTCACCCAACAGCTCTGTTCTGGTTGCCAACTGTCATCACATGCTGGATTTCATTGACGCTCTTACAAACAAACTGTTGCAAGTCCTTCACATACACTCCAGTATCTGGCCTCTCTTTCAGCTCCAGTCGTTTATGCTGATCCTTTGCAAGCAAGTCTCTGGAAAAATGTCAAAATCCTCAGACTGTTATATGACAACCACTGGCACTAGCATCATGCACCCTTTTGGTCTAGGGGTTTCCAAATTTTTATAAGTAAATCGTGGTGTTACCAAGGGTATACTTTGATAAAATAAGTTGCAGGATAGGAAAAGGAATAAGAAACACCAACCTGATTTCCTCCTGGTATATTTCAAGGTATGAGGCTCGTATGAGGTACTGCTGGTTGTTGCTGCGTGCAATATGACTGAAGACGTGCTCAAATGAGTTTGGGATAACCCCACGCTGCTCTGGGTCTTCCCTGATACCTGTAGTATAAGGTAAGGAAGTAAAAAAGGTTTTACTGAAGTCATTTGGCTACAACAGACACAGTATTAGTAAAATAATTCTAATGTTAAACCCTTATTAAGTGTGGCCGAATTACTAAGAGTTTATAGTGTTTTTATTTATCACCTAACTTCAAGTTGTATCCTTATTTGCATACCTACATTAAGTTCAATCTAAGCTAAAATATAAAACTGTACACATTTAAAGATTATGGTGTCGTGATGCCAGTGTCAGTAACATCATGTAACTCTATGGACACAGCCACCCACATTTCACTACATTCTTACAAATAAACAACCATATTTCACTCTCATTTTCAATAATATGCAGGACAACCTAAGGCCCAGAAAGCAGGACAGTCAGCTTGTATCTATTAACAGTGATATCTATGTCTGTAGTAATATGCACAAAATTATATTACAAAAATTTCCTGACATCAGTATTGTAAATTCGTCACAACTAAGTATAATAACACTACCATAAATCCACTCACCTTCCATTGTGTAGGTTTTACCTGTGCCTGTTTGACCATAGGCAAAAATAGTACCATTGAAGCCATTGAGAACCGAGTCAATAAGTGGCCGGAAAGTTTCATCATAGAGTTCCTGTTGTTTGGAGCTGATTATATGAAAAGGATACAAAATACTTAGTATTCTATAAAAAATACAAAAGTTATGCAAATGCATTAATTCAATTTACTTCCAAGGAATCTATAAAAAAGTAAAATAGTTTCTGTTTTTCCTGTTCCAAATTAGAAGTTTATTAATTGAAATTATTACATCCAAACCCATTGTCACAAACCAACTTACTTCCAGTCATAAACAGCATCAAATGTGAACGTCTTTGGAGGGTCAGTAGCAGCCGACTTGATACTGCGAAGTTCCACCACTCCACGATCCACATCCATTTCCACCACCCTACAAAATGATCTTTGTAATACTAAATGTCATCACACTAACAAGCAAAAATTATTAAAGAATTTAACTTTGGTATGAAAATTAGGTGCACTTTACTAACACTATCCATCATATTACCCATTGTACTTCAAGTTGTATCCTTATTTGCATACCTACATTAAGTTCAATCTAAGCTAAAATACAAAACTGTACACATTTAAAGATTGTGGTGAAGAAATTATATGATAAACAAATGTGGTATCCTTGCCTACTTTCACCGATGCATTACTGTATCTCAAAAATGAAAAATAAAATATACATAAAACTGTGAACCTTTTGTGGCCATTGGCAGTCTCCTGTTCATCCATTGGGCGGCATCGGACCACCACCTTGACCGCCTCGGCCGTGCTTGCTGCACTCGCCTTCATCTTGGCCTCTGCTCCTTGTACCATCCCTCACACCTGCAAGTAAAGTAAATGTCAAGTAACTTATTCTCAGTTAGCATATATCCCATTTTAATTAGGGATCACCATTCTTTTAGCTTTATCCCACTTTTAATAAATACCGAAAATAGTCTTAGAATGGTCAAAATAAGTGGGTAATGAAGGTAGAAAAACCTTACGCAATAACGGTAATTCTTTCAATATTTACCATAGTTTATTACAACCCCCTACCTAAGCATATTTTATTATACAAAAAAAACATTCGTGTTGATATCTAACATTAAAATAATGAACCTTGGAGTAGTTAGTGACGGACGGATATGGTGACTTTGTAAAATTATTAATGTATAGATGTTGGCTGTGGTTTACTAACTTTATAAATGAATGTTTGCTCAACTTTGCTGTGGTTTAGTTAGTAATATTAAATAATTCCCCCGAGGGATATTGATGACTTCCTTCCACCCACCTTGAGCACCAATGACTCACCACCAACACCAACTCATATCTTATTTACATCTTATTTACCTTTATAATAGCTGTTCCCTTACCAATATAACACTCTACACACCACACACTACCTTATTAATTCATGAAAATGGCATGATAAAGGTGTGGGGCTACGTAGCTGCCGTTCTCTGCATGGTAAATAGTAAATGTTGCCTCCTCCCTGCTGTGGCCGGACTGGAATGTTTTGTTTTCGATCCATCAGTGTTGCCACAACTTCATAATAACAATTCCCCAAACTAACGCTGAAAATTCACTAAATTGCACCAAAATTCCCTACTAGATTTTCCTTATTACATTTATTAGGCCCAGGGGCGCACGCAAGAACCTCGTCACGAGTGGTCTAAATATACCGGTTTAAATAAAAGTATTTTCGTGTCTTCCAGTATTTTTGATCTGTTAAATCTCCATTCCCATCATTTTACATGATGAAGTTGTAGCAGACACCAAGCACCTTGCGCTTCCCCGTCCTCACCTGTTCACCTGCAACTGGGGGCCACCATGACACCTGCGCGCAGCCAACCAAACGAGATAAAAGGAGCGGACGCGCCAAGCTCCAGTCACGAGGGTGCACACTCGCCTCGCAAGCGGGTTCGATTCCCAGGAATTGCTGGACAATTTTCCCAGCCCCCTATGTCCCTGTTCACCTAGCAGTAAGAGGAATTATTAGTGTGGGAACCAACCTTTGTAGCCATACCAATAAATTGTTACCGTGTACAATCGAGTCTGTTCACCCCACAGTTCACCCCAATAGTAACACAACACCCTGTTGTTACAAAGTTTATGATGAAGTTGGCTCAGGTTGGCTTTTTCAACAGTGCTTGAACTGTAGATGCTGTAACACACTTCAATCAATGTTAACGGTTGACAAAATTATAAAATACACTAAAATATATATTTTTTTTTATCAGCTGACAGATCTCCTGATTCTCCTCGTGTGTTTTGCCAGTAGAATATTATATTGATACACTATGAACAATATTCACCCGAATTCCAAAATGATTCCCCATAAGTATCCTATCTAGATTCACCAGATTTCCCCCCAAATAGAAATTTCCCTAGGTTTGTCCCCAAATGCGTTAAAAATTCTCAATTTGAGAATAACTCCCCAAAGGTGGAAACACTGGTGGTGGCAGACGACGCCAAGGGCTGCCAACACTCACATTCTCAAATTCACTAGTTTTATTAATAGTAGACTCTTAAATCGCACCTCATTGAATTAAATCTATCTATGATTACATAAACATCACGATCTCCTATTGTATATGTGATTAGTCAAGGGATATTTGTTATAATTATATATATATTGAGAGTATTATGTTGGTACTCAGCCCAGCCCCGACAAGAGTGGTTCTTTTTCGTCAACAAAGTAAATAAGTCAATCAATAGAGTGAATATTTTTCCTAGAAATCTTATATCCTCATAATAGCACCAGAACTGCAAATATTTACGATAGGCGTGTATTCACATTCGCAACATATAAATAATAGGATTTATTACCTGGTAGGACGTCAAACTAGGGTGACAGTAGGGTCCGTATACAAGAACCTCTGTGGTGCATACGATGGCTTGGTACCGGTACGACGGCTCTATTGTTTTTCTATGGAGCCATCGTACCAGTACCATGCTATCGTATGCACCATAAATGTTCTTGAATACGACTCTAGAAAGTGCGCAAATTGAGCATGCAACGCGACATATTAGCAAGGAACATATATGAATGCCTAAGATAGGAATGAAGTAACCATTTGGCAGTGTTAAAATCTCGCTCATTTCTAATACTGCCGTGATCAGCAGGCATCGAACTCGTGCATGTGTATCTAACAAACACTTTCGGAATAGTAAAAAGTTGTGAGTTTATCCAAAAGTGCATCAAAACACACCAGTCATATAATTATGTTATAAATACTTTAGATAGAGAGTGCGTGATGATATAATCTTACACAATGACAAACAATTTCTTCCACAATAGGTTATACATTTCTTACCATTAAGTTGAAATATATACTGAATAATAGCAATAATACTCATCAGTGTTAAAATTTCCTTCACCACTCCTAAAACACGTACTGTAGCCTATATGAGAGAGAGAGAGAGAGAGAGAGGAGGGGTCGAGTGGGCTGGAGAAAGGGAGAGTGAATGGGAACTTCCCTAACCATCAACATCACCACCACCACGGTCACACTACCAATAATTTTCCTGATCCTTGACCACCACCACCACCACCACCACCAAACACCTTCACCTGACCTTTCTCACATCTCCTCCGTATAGCTCTCCTCTCCCCCATCTTCTGGCATTTCCCCCTTTCCCTATGTGTGTGTGTGTGTGTGTATCGATGATGACGTCCAGAGAGGACTCTCACTCCCTCTCATCTTGACAAATCTCTCATACATTTTTTTCTGCTCTAGCCACAGTACATGAGACAGGCTAATGCAGTTGCATATATAACCTAGATGGAAGGGGCGTGTCTGATTGCTCCAAGAGTCATAGGGTGGAAGTAGTAAACTTTATCTTCATCGAAATTCATTGCTCAGTTCTCATTATTTTGCGATGTGAATATAGCGACGTAATTTGTTTTCATCGAAGAGAAAGTTTATTACTACCAACCATAGTTATTGAAGTATTCTGGGCGACAGGTGCCACTGGACAGACCTTGAACGAGTAGCAGATAAGGGTTTGTAGGGCCTATTGGAAGGTGTCCAGCTGCTGATCCCATTCTGTTTTTGCCAGCCTTGCCCTTGGGAGGATAAGTTGACCCACTTTTTTGGGACAAAGACCCGAGGACAGTCAGTCTGCCATTGACCACCGAGTGGGCAAAATTATGGCTTTACCACACTACACTAGCTTTCACTTTTGTCTGGAAATTAAGTAAAGGGAGGTTATAGGGTCTTGGTGTAAAAATCAATATAGGATTGCCGTACTTTCGTTTTCTGATAATACCGGTAAGTTGAAAAAAAAAAAAAAATCGATGAGAATGTGTTTATATTTTTATTCTGGTTTATAATGAAATATAATGGCTCTATATGGAGGCTTTTCCCATATCCCTCACCTTGTCGCCCCCTCAATATGACACACCATACAGCCATAGGGTCGTTTAAATTCCTTCGAGGAAAAGACTTTTCGTCGCTCACTCCGTATTGCAAAATAATACGAACTGAGCAATAAAAAGCCTTCTCCTCGAAGAAGAAGTTTGATTATGCGACCCATTGTATTTTTGAAGACGGTTAAGTGGTGTGAATCACAATTACCAAAGCCTTTATATCTTCTACACCATGAAAGTTAGGAGACAACAATGGCTTTAATAAGTAGGTGTGGATGAAGGTCGTGAAATGTCAGCAAAGAGGAAAAAACTAACAACTATTAGAGTGTTGTTGAAGATGGTGAAACGTGCCACTGCTCATGTAGGAATCTACACTACACTCTTGATTCCTTCTTATGCGACAAAAAAGAACGAGAAATTGTTTACTCGTATATGTAGAATCGAAGGAATAAACTAGGGGAAGGATTGGGGAAGGCATAATTATGAACTTAGTCTCATTTGCCTTTACACTTTTCCTCCTCCACTTCTAAGACCATTTCAAAAAAGTGTTGTAAAGTTCGTATAGTTACCTAACCCCAGCCGCGACTTCTTTTAGACCCATAAAACTAAATAAAACAGTTAACCATCTCTTCTGTTCCCTCGCTTACACAGGTCACAAGGCTAATGTATCTTCTTTTCACACAGTGCTTGCAAATTATAACAACACACTGGCCCATGACCCTTACGCTATTACGTCATTCCCTATTTGGCCTCTTGTGAAATGTCTGGTTAACGCACTCACAGCAGCAGACTCAACTTACGCTCTTGCATCACCATTGTTTACCTTCTTACATCAGCCCAGGTATACATATACTTTCTTACACGAGTCTTTAATCTTGTACCGAGGGCCTAGTTGATTAGGCCCCACGAAGGGAAGTATATCTGCAAGTGTAATAAATTAATGTTAAATATGTCAGAGTTTAGCTTGACCTTGTAAAATGTCAGAGTACCTTTCTGTTGTTGATGATGATGGGGTCAAGACAGTGTGTGTGTGGTGTGATGGGTGTGGCTGGTGCCTCTGTGTCCCACCCTCTCTCTCTCTCTCTCTCTCTCTTTGACCCACTGACCCATCTCCCCCTCCTCCCTTCCTCTATCATTCACTTGGTCACACATGTACTGTAAGCACACCATATTATACTGTAGGCCTACAAAAGATAAAAAAAAAAAAAAATCGATCATGAGGGGTCTGATATTTCTGTAAATGATCAGAACAACTCATAAATCCCTGGGAGTAGGATAAACAATATATTTGTCACTATCCATCGTCTTAGAATGGGCCGTATGTATGCAAGAACATCCGTGGAGTTGACGATGCTGTGCTACCGGTACGATGGCTCTGTATTGTCTCTATGGAGTCATCGTACCTGTATCACGCCATCGTATGCACCACGAATGTTCTTGAATGTGGCCCATGTTTCATACGAGAATTGCACCGAGCTTTTTTTGTTTTCGTACACAGGGTAACGTAAATAATTTGCCAACCGAGGTAACTTCAGAAAATTTTAGGTAATTTCAATGTAAGAATGGTTCCAATACTTTTTTTTGCCGACTGTACAGTGTCAAAATGAATGATGCAGAAATCTTGACGCCTCTTCGGTAACGAGTCACTAACTTTCGGCTCTTGCACTATTCAACCTTTCCTTGTTCCTTCATACTTTATGGAAGGGAGGGAGGGAAGGGGGGGGGTTCAGTGTTGTAAAGCTGGAGCCACTGATTCCTCCAAACTATTCCATGCAAAAGGCCACCAATATTTTCGTTAACCTGCTGGTCCTGTTTCCTGGCATATTTTGTAGGAGTCGAGGGGCTTCAGTGTACCAAAAGTATACTATCTCCTTACTAATTTTATTCCACACTGCATTTTCATTTCTGAGCCCGAGAAGCGACGCATTCTAGGAGCCTCTGAGTCCATGGCTAAATGAACTGGAACTAATAATATTGATACGTGTGGGAAATAAGAGTTACCATGCAGAAAGTTTACACGCAGACAAATAATATGAGATGGCACTAGACTTGGAACCTCAAAAATATTTCACTTCAGCAAAATGTGAGAGTCTATATATAGCTTAAGTGGGTAGTACAGTTTTGGTAATTTTGGAACAACTGATTCCTCCAAACTATTCCAAACAACAGGCCATCATTATTATCGTTAATCTGGTATTGTTTCCTGGCATACTTTGGAGGAATCAAGGCTCTCTATTGCACCAAAAGTATCCACCATCCTATTAAAGGGTAGAACAGGCCCCTTCTTGGTCAATTGTATAGATTTACTGACTCAACCAAACTATGCCAGAAAACTAATCACCTCTATGTTAATATTAAGGGGATCTGTTTCATGGTAGACTTTAGAAGATTCAGAAGGCCTCATGTACTCATTTAGTTACTTTAGTTTTCTTCCAAGTGTTGATGGGGTGGCATTTGTAGGTGTGTGGCACAAATATAACACAGTAATTATTGCCATGACCCAATAAAGGTTATCCAATTGGTCAATGACATTTAGGTGGATACATTTTTTCTGGTCATTATTTGGGACAGTATATAGGCTACATACAAAATATACAAAAATATGCATTACTTAAAGGGGAGATTATTTTGTTGGTGAATTGGAAGGTCTGTACAGATTCCTCCAAGCTATCTCACAAAACAACAGCTCCTCTATTAGTACCATTGAGGGCGTCTGTGTTCTGGTATGGGTTAGGAGGAATCAGTAGGGCCTTCCAATTTACCAACAAGGAATCTCCCCTTCACCACAGTGCATAATTATACACGTCGTCTACGATATTAAATTTCCATAACCATAATTAAGGGGAGATTCTCTTGCTGGAAAATCGAAAGGCTACTGATTCCTCCAAACTATAACACAGAACAGACGACCTTAATGTTACTGAGAGGGGATCTGTTTGGTGGCATAGTTTGGAGGAATCAGGACACCTTCCAATTCACCAACAAAAGAATCTCCCCTAATTATCTCTGAACCAACACTGAGTTATAAATTAGAGTGTATACATGACAGAACTCAGCAGGAATCATGTTATTGACGTGTGTTATAAAAGATATGAATGCTGATCATGTATCTATTTTTTTTTTTTTTTTCATGACCACCATATGCAGTTCCCTTATTTTTGTTCTTCTTTAACTTGTACACATTTATAAAACATTGAAGCGCCTTGATTCCTCCATTAAATGCCAGGAATCAGCAGGACCAGATGAGAACAAAAATAATGGTGTCTTGTTGCCTGCATGGAATAGTTTAGAGGAATCATTTGCTCCAGATTTACCAACAGTGTACTTACCCTTTTTAATACCTTACTTATATACCCTTGCCCCATCCTCTCTTCCCTTCCCTTTCCTTCCCTTCATCTTCCCATCTCTACCTACCCCTTAATACCTTACCTACCCACCCCACCCTTCCATTCCCTTCACCTCATTATACCACCCTTCCTCCCTCCATCTTTACCTCCTTGATAGTTTACCTACCCTTGCCCACCCACCCCACCCTTCATCTCTCCATTTCTACCCCATTGATAGCTTACCTATACCTTGCCAACCCACCCCACCCCACCCTTCCCTTCACCTCATTATTCCACCCTTCCTCTCTCCATACCTTATCTACCCTTGCCCACCCCACCCCACCCTTCCCTTCACCTCATTATTCCACCCTTCCTCCCTCCATCTTCGCATCTCTACGCACGCCCTTCCTCCCAGGTGTAGGGTGGAGGTACTCGGCCATGGTGGCATTATCAGACCCCCTTCACCAGCACAGGTATATATATAAAGGAAAGGGCGAGGTGTAAGCAACAGTCTCTCTCTTCTTCCGTTACACACCGCACCTCCATCACTCGCCGCAGATATGAAGGTGAGTCCAACAATTAATTAATGTTTTTGCTATTTCATGACTGTGTGTGTGGTTTAAGCTATTTTTTTTACGTGGTTTATGCTATTTTATTTACGTGTGGTTTATGGTATTCTATGTGAGGTTTACGCTGTATTATATTGTGTGGCTTACGTTATATTATTAATTTGTGTGGTTTTAGCAATATATTAATACGTGTGATTTGCGATATATTATTTACGTGTGGTTTAGGCTATATTATTATGTGAGGTTTACGATATATCAATACGTCTAAGTGGGTAATGATTTACGCTATATTAATAAGTGATTTACGCAATATTACTAGGTGTAGTTTAAGCTATATTATATTTTAACACGAAGGGAAATTGTAGCATCGACTTACATTATTATTATTATTTTTTTTTTTTTTTTTTTTTTAGAGAAAAAAAAAATACAAAAGATAGATCTACTGTATAGCTATGAATGAAAGCCGTGTATAATTAGTGTGAGTTCTTTACATTAATAAATTACATGATGCTGAGTGTTTAATTAAGGGGTTAGTATTGTGTTGGTGGTAAATCTGGAACAACTGATTCCTCCAAACTATTCCAAGCAACAGGCCACCATTATTTTTGTTAACTTGGTCCTGTTTCCTGGCATACTTTGGAGGAATCAACAAGGCTCTCTCTAATCTACCAAGAGTGGGTTAATTAAGGGGGTATTTATTATCTTTTTGGAGCGCCTTGAGTCCTCCAAAGTATGCCAGGAAACAGGACCAGATAAACAAAAGTAATGGTGGCCTGTTGCCTGAAATAGTTTGGAGGAATCAGTTGCTCCGGATTTGTCAACACTATACACTCCCTTTAAATGAATGAACTGGAATGGACGGAATGATGTAATAAGTTAGGACATGAAAATTACGACAGGAAAGTTAGAATATGAAAATTAAGACAGGGAAGTTAGGACACGAAAGTTAGGACATGAAAATTAAGACAGGAAAGTTAGGACATAAAACTTAAGACATATAAAATTAAGACAGTGAAGTTAGGACACGAAAGTTAGGACATGAAAATTTTTATATGCTTTGTGAGAGAAGGTGCCGTATGCAAGAATAGCCATGGTATTGATGATAGTGTGGTACAGGTACGATGGCTATGTACAGTTGGCCACACATGAAGCTGGTACGCCTCGCTACTTGTGAGATACCTACAACAGGAAGGAGTGTAAGCAAAAGTTACAGTTAAGATTGGAAGACTTAAGCAAACCATTCAGATAACAGAATATTGTACAATCAAGATTGGAAAAAAGCAAAATATTCAGTTGACAGATAATTATAATTAAGATTAGAAAAAGTAAAAAATTCACATAACAGAAGATAATATAGTCAAGATTGAAAAACGCAAAAAAATTCAAGATTGGAAGAAGCAAAACATACATTAATTCAGATAACAGTATATTGAGTCAAAATTGAAAAAAAAAAAAAGTTAACAGTAGGCTACACAGAGTTAAAGTTGAAAGAAGCAAAACATTAATTCAGATAACAGTACATTTAGTCAAAATTGGAAAAAGCAAAAGTTAACAGTAGGCTACACAGAGTCAAATTTAAAAGAAGCACAACATTCGCAAAACAATAGATAATAAGATTGGAAGAAGCAAGTTTTTATCTATCCTCTTGCAACATTCGAAAGTACGACAGGGAAATAACCACTGCTCTGTTTTTTCCCCACGTCATCCCTCTGCAGCCAGCCTTAGTAACTGTTATTAAGGGACCCTGTGATGTTATTAGAAAGTTGGAGGCAAATGAGTCCTTCAAATATTGCCACTAAACACACACCTATATGGAAGGAGCTTGTTTCGTGGCATGGTCAGGAGGAATCAGAAGTCTCCAATTATCATACAAAATCACAGGGTCCTTAACCCTGTGATCGTGTATGAGACCTGGTGGCTTCTGGTTCCTCCTGACCATGCCACGAAACAAACTCCTGCCATGTAGGTGGTGTTTCGTGGCAATATTTGAAGGACTCGTATATCACCAATTTTCTGACGACATCACAGGGTTGCTTAATTAACAGTCAGGGAGCGAGCAAGGTGTTACACTCACCAACAAAAGTTATATCCTTGTCTTGTCTGATGATATAAAATAACTCGTGAAACATAATGAAAGCTCCACCACGTACAGTATCGTTCATGTCCAGTATGGTAACTTATCCTTTTACCAAATGTTTTCAACTAAATTAACGACACTGATAAAATTTCGTCTTTGATATTACACTCACCAATAAAAGCACTATCGCCTCATCCAGTGCTTCTTGAAGGACAATATGCATAGGATATAATTATTGAACAAATTAATAATATTCATTCATCATGCATATGTAATATTTCAGCATCCAGAGGGGGTATATAGTACAATGTTTTTGTAGATTAATCTGGTACAACTTCCTCTAAACTATTCCACACAACATCTAGGATATAATTTATTATATTTATTCATTTATTGGTCCTGTTTTCCTGACACACTTTGTAGGAATCAAGGCAGTCCAATGTACCAAACGTGTATTACCCTCTTAATTATTTTAGGAATCAAGGCACTCCAATGTACCAAACGTGTATTACCCTCTTAATTAAGTAACTTCTCTGGTGCTTTAGTTCACGAGCTTGTAAAGTAATACTATGTCGATGCATATGTGGTTCATGACTAAGCAGAAAAGGCGATAGTACTTTTGTTGGTGGCTGTACAAGGGCTAGCCAGACCTGGTATACTTTCACTAGCCGGTTCACTGGATGGTTGGCTGGGGTGGGTGCTTGTATGAGAGGAGTGCCGACCGTCTGTCTGTGTGTCTGCTCCGTGTCCAGACAAACAAGCAAGGAGCGTTAACCTCGTACGTCACTCAGAAAAAAGAGGGGGGGAAGGGGCTCAGACAAGCAAGGGGCATTACCCTCGCACGTCACTCTGAAAAAGAAAGGGAGGGGGGTGGAATCAGACAAGCAAGCAAGCAAGCAAGGGGAGTTTACCTCGTCAGTCTGAATGGGGCAGAGGAAAAAAAAAAAAAACGATTATATACTAAGACGAATGATAAAAGCTTATAAAAATCAGTTGCTCCAGATTTACCACCAACACTGTACAGTTGGCAAAATATGAATTGCTACAAATGTTGTTGGAACGTTAACTTTATTAAACATCCACAACTATTTGCAGGAACCATTAGTATATAATCCAAAAGGAAATGTGTTTTTCCTTCTGTATTACGTAGCCTATTCATAATCCCTACAAACAACTATGGACATTTAGGGGGTAGGCCTAATTCACTTTTGTTACATTGGAGTGTCTTGATTCCTCCAAAGTATGCCAGGAAACAGGACCAGATGAACAAAAATAATGGTGCTTTGTTGCTTGGAATAGTTTGGAGGATTCAGTTGCTCCAGATTTACCAACACAAAATTCCCCCTTAATATACTCAACATTCTATCAAAAGTTGTCGCAATTCATATTATGCCAACGTACGGTACTTTCTCCCTTGATAACTGTATACGGGAAGTGAGAGTAATAACGTGGGGAGAGCTATAATCATCTTCTTGGAGACTTGGGAGAATCTGATCACACATTCACACACGGTTTGACAACTTTCATTACAAGATATGGTTGGTAGCTTCATATTCGTCAGTTGATATGTGTTGTGTTGTTCCGCCTGAATCGTTATAACAGGTGCTTGTAGTTTCTCTCCATTTATCATCCTGGAAACATCTGCTTCAGTGTCTTTTCTTTTCTGTTTATGTGGTGTGCTAGGTCTGACGCGAGAGAGTATACTGTATATAGACAATTATTTTACTCGCCTATTCACAACTATTCTTGGTTATGAACAGTTAGCTCTATTATTAGTAACGAGTACAGCGTCCGGTGGGTTTGGCGAAATGTGGCACCACTGTGTTTGTTTACATAGCGTCCTTACCTTATGGTGGATATTATAGCAGGGATGAGTTCTGTCCATTCATTTATTATTACTACGAGTATACAAACACGCGGTGTCACATTTCACCAAACCCAATGGACGCTGTGCTCGTTACTAATGGAGGCAACTATACTATGGAGCACCAGAGAGCGTTCCCTCAGCCAGCCATGATATGACTGAGAATAATATCTAGGCCTGTTTACTGACATACTTCGAGGAATCAAGACACCTTAATTAACATACCCCTAGGGAGGTATATATACTTTTAATCATAGATCATTGGGTTCATCACATGGTGGAATGACCTTTCAAAACAATCTCCCCTGACCTACATCTCATCATGTCCAGGCTAATATAAATCACAGTTCAAACAACAAGCTTTATATTGTCTTTTTTTGTTTCTTTTAACGGGTTGTAGTGTGTTGGTAACTCTGAAGCAACTAATTCCTCCAAGATTTTTCAAGAATCAGCTTGCCATTGTTATTGTTCATCTGGTTCTGTTTCCTGGCATACTTTGGAGGAAGCAAGGTACTCTTCTGGTGTACCAAAAGTTTATTACTCCCTGTAAAGGTCTTTGTATCCTGGAGAGATTATTTAATTCCTCCGTTACCCGCGTTCCTAATGGGGATAATATACTTTTGGGACATTGGAGTGCCTTGATTAAATTTTTTTTTAGAAAAAATAACATTAAATAAAAATGGTTGCCTGTTGTTTGAAATAGTTTGAAAAAATGAGTTGCTTCAGATTTATCAACACCGTACTACCCAAACTCTAACAATGGCGGTATATTTACTCCTCGCTTCCTTTCCCACCGCTGACTACACCACCTCCCTCCCACCGCGGCCTCTCCCTTCCCTTCCCTTCCTTTCCTTTCTCTCTCACTTCCCACCCACCACTGCCCATCCCTTCCCTTCTCTTCCCTCTCACCTCCTACCCACTGCGGCCTCTCCTTTCCCTACTTCTCCCTCTCACCTCCACCTTTTATTCACCCACCGCGCCCTCTCCCATCCCTACCTTTCCCTCTCACCTCCTGTTTCACAACCAGGTACACATACCTTCCTTCACCTCACCTTTCTCTCTTCCCAGGTGTACAGTAGGTCAGGTCACTCACTCACTCGCTCAGGTCACGATTATACAGTCATGACGCCGAACCAATTATATTATTTGTATACCCCAAATTACTTTCGCTTCTGCCCTAAAAGGTATTTCTCGAACCGGTTATATTATGATTTTGGTTACATGATGGTTTCCGTGTTCAGTTGGTTGCACGCCTACTATATATTTCTCGAGCCTAATATATACATTTTTTTTTTTTCGACATGATTTAGGTGTAAGTTGGTTTAACATCTAGTTCCCTCTCTCAAGCCTAATATTTTTTGTTCTACATAATTTCTGTGTTAAGTTGGTTTCACATTTAGCTATCTCTCGAGTCTTAACATTTATTTTTTTCTACATGATTTCCGTGTACGTAGTCAAGTCAGTTGCACATCTCCCTCTCTCGAGCCCAGAGTAATATTTTTTTCTTTGCCTTTTTACCTTTGCCGCCCCAACCTCGCCTATACCAGACCACCCTTCACTTTCAGTAGAAGGTCACACACACAACACGCCAGCCACTCGTACGCTCCCATCTCATCACTTTTACTTGTTCGGTTACATTATCATTCTCATCCAACGTCCGCGTCTTGTTGGTTAAGTTAGTTTGCTAAATATTGCTTCGATCTAACCAACACAATGTCAGAGGCTTATTATAAAAGGTGGTATTATTAAACTACTTCTTCGAGGAAAAGTTCTCTTCGTCCCTCAGGTCTTATTATTTTACAAATTTGGAATACGAACTGCATGACCGACGAGCCTGTTCCTGAAAGAAACCTAAGAACAAGGTATATATAGCTATATTTACCTTGCCTAAGAATACGAACCTTATAGTCACTCACAGACAAAGTATATACTGAGCTTTTCCAGTAGCATGTCATAGTACTCGTCCAAACACTCGTATACAAGACATAATTAGTTTTTTTTTTTTTTTTATGGGTTAACTGACAAAACATTGACCATTTGGACGTCAAAGATGCTTCCCTCCAACAAAATTCTGCGCCAGAGATAAATTCAATAATCGTCAGTCACAAGAGTTTGCATCACCATCATCATCCACATATTTCAATCGAGGCTTCTGTAGTTATCTATATTTCTTAACTCTGCCGTTAGGCTACACTTGCACCCTCGTATTCCCGTTACTCAAAAGCGGGTCCACGAATTAACCACCAAGGTCATTCCCACGCGTGAAGACAGTGAATCCGTCAGCGTGTAATGTGTTGTTGTAAGGAGGTTGTTGCCCCCTCCCTCTCTCTCCCCCATCAGCTGGCGTAACCCTAAAATAACTCTTCCACTGTCAACGGCTGTGAAAGGCTGAAGTGAAAGTAGTCACTCCCTCAAAGTGGAAGGTGGGATGAGGGTTACTAAATATACTGTATTCCCTCATGGTCTTATGACTGAAAGCTTATAACAGTGTGCGATCTCCAAATAACATACGAATCATCTCTGGTGCATAAAAGTCCATTCCCACAGTTAGCCACAATATGACTGAATTCTCGGTTGTTCGAAAGACAAAACACAGTTCATCATTCATTCTTTATTGTTAGGTAGTTCCAAAAACACGTGTTTCAGTTATATTACGGCTGACTGAGGGAACGAATATTATTTTTTCCACTATAGTACCATCTCCAACAATGAAGATACAGAAGATAAACAGTACGTCACGTGCACATTGTCCATCGTCTTCCAGCATTGTAAAAGACGTCTATAGATGCTGGAAGATGCTCGCAGCTCTTACTGTCGCCTGAGTTCGGTCCTGTTTGTCATCTTATCTTTACTACCCATATAAATAACTGTTATAATTTTTAATTAGGGTTAAAGTATTAACCTTAAAATATCTTCTTCCATGTGCCGTGAAATTAATGACGTTGACGATCGTGAACTTTCTTACTTGTATAACTATGATTTTTTTGGTTAGTGTCAGAAATCTCAAAATGCTCCTTGATGTTGAAATATAAGAAACGCCATATCAGATGCAAAAATTGGTAAAATCAACTTTCACTCCTTTCTTCCTCTTGTCATCAATATGAATAACCTGAGCATCCAATTAATTAATATTTCGGATGTCTGTTAAAATTTCATCCATGAACATTATTGAATATCCATGGAAATAGGACACGTCCTTGCCTCAAGTCGACAGTGATAAAAAAAACTCACTCGATTCCCATATACAGTACAGTACTCAGTGAAGTCTGTAGGCTTTTTATTATTTTTAATAACTTGCAGTCCATTCCATAATAAAAAACTTCTTCACTATGGATTTATGACAAACTATCTTTTCCTGACCAAACAATTATGAGGTCTTTTCTGCTTAACTTTAGTCCTTCATACGAGTATATCATCAAAACCCTTATTAGTCCCTGGAGCTTGTAAATTAAGGGACCCTTTGTGATGTAGTTGGAAAATTGGAATTTGGAAGTAAACGAGTCCAATTACGGCCACGAAACACCACCTATATGGAAGAAGTTTATTTCGTGGTGTAGTCAGGAGGAATCAAAAGCCCCTACACAATCACAGGGCCCTTAAGACCAGCCTCATGATTCTTCCATGGCTAAGGACTGAGAGGAGAGGAGTGTAGCCAGTCCATACATAAAGTTTAGGAAGGGGACCCAAACTGTGGAAAATTAACACATGTTCAGTTATATGGGAGTCATATACTTTTGGTACATTGGAATGCCTTGATTCCTCCAAAGTGACTAGGCTATGCTGGGAAACAGGACCACATGGACAAACATAATGGTGGCATGTTGCTTGGAATACTGTACTTTGGAGGAATAACTTTCTTTCAAATTTACCAACACTACTACACCCACTTAACCCCATCAACCCCTGTTAATATTGTGCTGTATCCCATTCTTTAACAATCTAATATATTCTGAAGTATTGTACTATTTTTTCTTTCTTTCTTTACAGATTGTCATCTTTTTTGGGATTGTAGCTATCACCATGGCAGCTAAACTCGGTGGTCTTCGTCCTCAAGAACAAACAACAACTTCTACAGAGGTATAGTACCTAATTTCCATTAAATGAACACCATATCTTGATGCTGATACAGTACTTTTATCCTCATGCGATACAAAATTATACGGTATTTATAGTTAATGGAGCTAAATTATACTAATGAATGTTACTAATTCAACCCGATAGCTTTGAATTTTTTATACTTACATGTAGTCCTATGAACTTACTGTATACAAGTTACTACATTGACTTACTCTGGTGACTGAACTCATCGCTGCTGCAAAAGTTTTTTTTTTGTTTAAAAGTAAGACCATAGAGAAAGTGGAAAGAAATAGAAATGTTTGTTTGCAAAACCTGGCAAAGACTAGCCATGTTATATATAAATATATATAGCAAATATACCTCACCTTTTCGTGTTTCACCCGAGATAATAACCACACATAATTTTTGCAGCCTCCCAAGCCATACAACTTTGGGTACGAGGTCCGTGATGATAATACCACCAATTACCACAATAGAGCCGAGGTATCTGATGCAGAGGGACGAGTGAAAGGTTCCTACAGCTATGTTCTCCCTGATGGTTTTGTTTACACTTTCACTTATGAAGACAAGAAGGATGGTGAAGGACTCAAGGTAATTAATTGTTGCATTCAACCAATCATTAAAAATTATTATCATACACTACTGTGCATAATAGTGCAGTAACCTTAATTTAAGATACTTATAACTAATTCTTAGGCCTCACACACA
The DNA here is from genome assembly GCA_033782935.1 of Petrolisthes cinctipes. Lineage (NCBI taxonomy): Eukaryota > Metazoa > Arthropoda > Malacostraca > Decapoda > Porcellanidae > Petrolisthes > Petrolisthes cinctipes. The sequence continues at coordinate 29,153 of JAWQEG010004715.1, read as the reverse complement.
CAAAGTGACTAATCTGTGTCATAAGATATACAAGATAATATTAATGTTGTTCAAGATATAACAAGGATATATGATGGGGAGGGGGAAACTTCTACTAATATAACACTAATTATTTTATATTTTCTTCCACCAGCTGGTTATGCGCAAGGAGCCCTCTGGCATTGAAATCGTTACTCCAGACCCATTAAAATACAGGAGGAGGCATGTGAAGAAGCCAGTCACATTCTAGGCATTCATCTAATCCATCTTTTCACTTCTCATTAGTCTCATAAAAACATTATTCATCTGAACACTGTATCACAGCACAATAACACAGGAATACATTCTTTTTTCTGTACAAGGATAACTTGTAGCCTATATTATCGTAAATTTTTCTCTCTTATACCAATTCACATACCTTCTGCATATGCAATCAAATATATTCTTTACTGGTATACTGACAAACACTCCCATAGAGATCACCAACAATCAATATTAAATTTGCTCTTCACACAGAATATCATACTGTATTGTATTGTAATAATATATGTTCATATTTATTTTAAAATGTGAACGTCGACCGTGTACTAGCTTAAGTTATAGGCCTCGAAAAAGGACTTCTTTCAGTTGTGAGTAGAATTAGTTATATCCTTGCTTGCAATACTCCACTTAGCATTACTTGTTAAAATTGTTGTTTTGTATGCAATAAAATCACATATTATTTAAGTTTTGCTTCTTCCTTTGAGATGATATAGTTCATGCTATAGAAATGCCAGACACCCCCTTCAGCTTGCGACAGAAGGAAAAGCCTAGTCAACTAGGGGGTCAGAAACCTGAAGTTACACACCACCCAGGGCCAGTAACTGATTCCTCCAGACTATTCCAGGTCACCATTAAATTCATTAATCTGGTCCTGTTTCCTGGCATCCTTTGGAGGAATGAAAACATTCCAATGTTCAGAAAGTGTACTACCCCTCTAAAGTCCTCATCCCAGAGTGTCCTGCATCCATCCATGTCTAACTCTACATAACCATCCACTGTTCATACAAAGCTTACCTGGGAGACAGAACTGGAAAGGAGCTTCTTCAGGGCTTGGTAAGCAGGCTGAAGAAAAACTGCTCTCTGTTTCCTCAGCAATACCCCTGACATACCTGATAACACATCAGTGACATTTTATTATAGTCACATGTTAAAAATGTATTCAATATTCATCTGGAACATAAATATAATAGAAAGGAGTGAAATATAAAAATAAAAGGTAAAAATAATACACCCTGTCAAATGCTTTCACCAGATTTTGTTCCACCATAATTCAATATACAGCAACCACAACAAACCAACAAACTATAAATGTGCTCATTATTAAGACACTGTACAAATACGTTTGGTTTTTGAGTCTGGTCAGTACAGAGACAAGACTGCTAAGGGAAAGTTCTCTTGTTGGTGAATTGGGAGCAACTGATTCCTCCAAAGTATTCCAAGCAACAGACCTCCATTAATTTTTATCATCAAGTCCTGTTTTCTGGCATAATTTGGAGGAATCAGCACTCTAATGAACCAAAAGTATAATACCCCATTAAACTGATATATACAGTAGAAAAGGTCAACTCAGCCTCTCCAAACTGAAAATGTGTGGAGCTAAGATTAACTTCCCTAACAGAACTCCACATCCCACCTGTTACAAAATATCTATTCTTTCTCAAGTGAATAAATAACATTACAATTCTCCACTGCATTTTCTAGAAGTACCAGTATATGTTCACTGCAATTTGTTTGGATTATGATAGTCGAATTGTACATTCCTTATTATTATATATCTAAACTTAGCTGGCAAGCATACCTATTAACCAGTATAAAGTTCCAGCTGATAACTTAAAACTAATATCAGGTACAGTACTCAAGGTCATGTTCACTTAAGGAATACTTTGGCAAAAAAACTAGCATAGAAACTCTGGCTTAACGCAGTCATTGGCTGATGCTATGGCCCATTTAAAAATTGGGGGGAAGACTAACCACTCCTCTTTGTAATTGGGATTTCTCCACACAATCATCAATATTAACAGTATCTTTAAAAAACTGTCAAACACCAAATACTAAGATTAAACTCAAATGATCACCTACTCCACTAAAGACATAATCAGTCATTCATTATTCATGGAATAATGAGCTGAATGGGTGGTGAATCCTCACCCCAAGTTATTGAACAGACCAAGATATTTACACCACAGACCACTGTTGAGAAACACTGATGGCTTAACAGTCTTGCCATGAGCTATCACAAAGGTATCTCTCATAACATGTTCATCGTTACAAAACTCCAAGAGCAATAACAGTCACACATATCAATCAGTGAAAAATTCATACCAATTGAAAAGAAATAAGTTCAATTATTACACACCTTAACTACCACTTTTGAGGGCAATGATTTATCTGAAGATTCACATAAATTTTCTTGTAGCTTCATACCACCATATCTTGTACAGATGTCTTCAAAAGTTTCAATACATAATGGGTGACTTAGGTACACATCCAAAGAGAAAGCAACTTTTCATGTGGTGGGCCATATCACAGCTTTCCTGAGTTACTGTACATGTATTTACATTATTGCCCTGAACAAGCTGCTTTCTGTGACCTGAAGGCAAGAAAAGTAGTTTTTCACACCTCAAGCAAAACATTCATTTTGTCAACAAAAATCAACCTCTTCAATACTATTATTGTTAGCTATATTTTACCTTATTTACAGTCTTACTGTACATCTATTGAGGTAACTTATCAAGGCACTTAAACTCTTTTCAACTTTTTTTTTGTAAATATGATTCAAGTATTATTTGTTACCATACATAAGTTGAAAACAGCTTTTTAAACAAACATACATAACTAAACTAATCTATTTGGCCTCATCATTACCTGATTTCCATTTCAAGAAATTTCAACCACTGTCCCTCCCTCCAGATTAATTTTCTATTAAGTAAATAAAAGTTAAAAATCATGACCTGCTACTACCTTCCAATAACAGATCGTTTGCAAAAGACTTGGAATGTGTAATAGTCCCTTCCTACCTTAAGTCACTGTGTACAAGATACAAGGCACCTGTTTAATTAACACCCATTAAGTTACTTCAGATAAAAAAGTTAAATACTGGATACTGTACAACCACTGTACAGCCGGCATTATACAATTGTTGGGTTGAGATTTCTAAGATAATATTTACCTGTTGTACTACAACACTTAATTAAGCCTTCACAACAAAATAATAAATATTATCATGCTCAGTTTGAAACAGAAAAAAACTACCCCACAAGGTTTACAAGGAGTCTTAATGACTTTGCCATGACTCTAATTAATGCTTCTACATCTCAATTTTCTCGTTGTTTTATTCCTTCTATGATTACCTTATGGAATCATCTGCCTAACGAGGTTGTACAGTCAACTGATATTACTGGTTTTAAATCTAAAGTTAATGTCTTATTGCAACAGTAGTTTGTCTATTTTTTAAAAATCATATCTTTTCTTTTGTATAAGCTTTCATTGACAACTAGTTTTCTCTTTTGGGCTCTCTATACTCAGTAGCCCCTTTCCTTTTTTCTTAGTTGTTGTAGTCTCTCTTCAGTACTCCCCAGGTATTTTGTGTGGATCCATCTATTGATGTGTCTGCACCCTGTTGGGAGGCTATGACAGCTTCTATAATAATAATAATAATAATGTATATATAATGTGTAATGCATATTCAACTAAATTAAACAGCACCTAAAAATTACGTATCAAGTTTACAAAAGTAAAAATATATTTCAAAGCAATTGAACAATACTACCGTAACACTTTGTGAGCTTGTAAGGAAAAGTGAATGCAAATGGGATAATCCCTGGTCCAAGAGACTAAAACTAAACTTTTTTTTTACTATGGTTAATGATGACAATTTTATTCATTACATGGAAAAATCTCTGGAACAGAGTTAAAAATATCATAATTATCTGTCCAAGAAATGAATAATATACCATGCTGTGTACAAGAAAATCTCATATTTTTGTTGGCCAGTGTTAAGAAAATTGCTCATACATCACTGTGTAATGTACTGTATAATGGAAGCAGAATTTTTTTTTTTTATTATTATTATTATTAAAATCTTCCTTTCAGCTGCAGTCCTACCATATCCTACTATACTTATAGAATATTATTTACAGTATTTACCATGTTTTTTCACTATTATTTCAGTATCTTCAAGCTGTTCCTTCACTGTCATTTGGTTGTATGCCCTACAAGAAAGATAATTAATTAGTTACCAGTACTTTAACAAATTTTTAAAATCTCTTACATCCTACAGTCCTATATATAAAGTGACAATAAACTGGAACTACAAGAATTAAACCTATAACAACTATATGTTTATTTCATGATCAGAAAATGTCAAACAAACTTCTGTTCCCTTCTCAGCCAGTAAAATAATTTTCTGTATCTTACGGAAGCCCAAGACTATGATAAAATACGATACTGGATTATCTTCTACTTCTAATTATATCACTAAGGTTCCATTCTAATTTTTAATTATTAATCAACTTGCTAAATGCCTGAGAATCATGATCTTATTCATCTATTCAAATATAGTACATGTATTGGAACTGTTCCCTCTGGGAACTATCCCTGAGGGGGTTGGCAAGGCACAGGTGACTCTATTTTCTCTGTTCAAATACTCCATACACATTAAGCATTACTCTTCCACACATCACTTTTTTTCCTCATGTGATTTTCCACCCACTCCACACATAATCAGACAAAACAGCTGCTTATAAACTCACCTCTGGTACTTCATGAACAACCAAGTTTACAGATGATGGATCCAATGGCTCACTCACCACACCATCCGTCGATAGTACACCCTCCATGTCACCATTTATCACCATCTGGACCTGGTTAGTTAAAATAATAATAACAACTTTTCCACACTCTTAATATGTGAGGAAACACATCTTTGTTATGACTGAATGTTGTACTTGCCAGTGATCTGGGGGCATTAAATTTTGATGTATTTGATATTCTGTTGGACAACCATCGAGGTATTATTTGATATACCAAGCATTTTGTGTGTGTGTGTGTGTGTGTTATGAGGGTGTTGTTTATGGAGTGGTGAGGTGTCGGTTGTATTCTATCCTGGTATATGTTGAAGGGGGTGTGATGGCATTATTGTAGTCTAGAAAGGCATTCTTTAGTTTCTAGAGACTTTATTTTCCTAAAAGTGTATGTTTGGAGTACTGTATGTTATTGGAGTGATATTCAGGATGGCAGAGGTTGTTTGTGAGTTTAGCTAGGTTGTTATTTAGGTTGGATTTGGGGCAGGATTTTTGCATAGATTTGTACTGTAGCAAATTTTTTATTTCTTTGGGGGATGAATAATGAAGCGTAACATTGCATGGGTGGTTGTGACATGGGAAAACCTCCTCTTTATAAAGTAGTGCCTACTTAACTCTCAAAACTTGTTTGCTGTTTACATGGGTCACTAAATTCCAACATTCACATATCTTTCTTCTAACTTAGATAAGCTTTAGCTATTCCTTTTTTGGAAAAACAAAGATAAGAAAGTTTATTGTATCAAAAATATAATTGTTGTTAGTATAAATTTCAGACAACCAGTAACTTTACTGGACATTATTTCTAATAAGCCCATTCATACTTGCCTGTTGATCAACAACCATGGCATTTCCATCATCATTGATGATAATTTGTTGGTTGCCAGTGCCAAGGTGGTACCCAGCATTTTGTAGAGCATCCATGAGTGCTGAGATGTTGGCCTGATCCACAGAAACTGCACTGCCCTCATCCACCATCTAGGAAAAGAATATATATCAACTGTTGCAGTACATAATAACCAAATCAAAATGAAACATGTCTATATTAACCCTGTCAATGCAAGATCTTTGGTATGGATTTTAAGTATATGAATCTTGAAAGTTAAGGGAATGTGCATAAGAAATGTTTAGATCAAAATAGCTTTGGAATGTATGTGTTGTCACCAAAGTTCCAAAGCTCCTGAGGGGTCATTAATGAAACAAAAACTTGGAATTCTGTAAGCAGCATGACAAAATATTACCTTTAAATATACTACATTCCCTACACCTCAAGAGTGATAAGAGTAAAAAGAGTATTAAGTCATACAAGAGAACCATGTAATCATGTATTGTCAAATGAGTACCTTGATCTGCTGAATATGGCCATGTTCATTCATGATGTGAGTAGCTTGGGCGTGATCTGCAGTTACCACCTCATATTCCCCGAGGTTTACCTGCCGTAGGTACTGAATGCCTTCCAGTCCTTCTATCCCATCTGAAAGTCAAATATAATGAGATTTAGCATTTCACATTTCTATCAGTTCATTGCCTTGAACAGTCTTGGAAAGAAGTTTTCATATGCCTAATCTTGTGCCTGGTTGTATCCATCAACTCGTAACATATCTAAATACCATACACCTTTATTTGAATTCATCATTGTCATTAACGACAAGATTCTCTCCTTAGATGTGAGTAAATTACTTAATCAACAAGTAGAGAAAAGTGTTCTGGTTTAGTATGGGCAATGATAAGAATGAGTGTTTAGAAAGTTACTTCCCCAATTTTGCATCCAGCGACTATTTACAATATATAGGTACTTTAATCATATAACGTCACTATTAAATATTTAGTTACCACCACCCTTGAACACATTAGTAGCCCTTGGAATTATTAAGCAATTGAATCCATCCCTTGGGATCCTTATGAAGACATTTCTGGGCAGCCAACCTTCCCATTGCCATCCTCCTCCCTCTTTCACATGTTCTCAGACACCTACTGAGCTCATTCCTGAAATTCTTTATCTAATTTATTCCCAATTCAGTAACTGTATTAACTGATACAATGCCACACACCCTGGCATACATCACAATCTACACCTTTACTGTCATTCAAATTATCCTGAAGCTGTTCTTCCATGCTTATCATCTGCTGACATTTCCATTAGTTGGAGCAAAATTGCCAATCACTTAAAGGTAAAAAAAGTCACACATCTTGTGTAACAAAATGATACAGCCGCTAACAAAAGAGGTGACGCCTCCTCTTTAATAACATGATTCAAGAGAAAATAGTGCTTTTGCTGCCGAGTGTACATCTAAAAACACATAGTCACCTTTGGCCATATGTGCCTGGGACACCAAATTAACTGCTGTGGCCAGCAGGTCGACAGAATTGATGCCTTCACCACTTTCATCTGTGGTCCCTGACTGATCTATTGGGAACTCCATGGCTTCATCTCCTGCTTCCATGGTTCCAATGATCATACTGCTCTCCTCAACTCCTTCACCCATGCTAGATCCAAGTTCATCTCCCACCACCTCCCCATCTTCAACTTCTTTGGAAAGTACTACATCATTCATTGCTCTGAAATCAGAAAGACAAATACAGTACTGAACATACATGTGCAATGCAGCTAATGGTATTGAAAAATATAGATCTTTGTACTAGACCAGAAGCCCACTAGGTTAAAGTTACACATAACATCATAACATAAGTGCTCATACTCACGGCTGGACCATAGGTGTTATGACCATTTGTTGGCTCACTGGGAGGTTATCGTTAACAGTGGTTATAGTTGGGGATTCTGGTGCCTTGTCTTCAGTCTCCTGTGTAAGAAAAGTTTAAGTCACTAACACATTCCGATGACAATTTTCTTCCTCCTCGTTATGCAGGGTCAAAGTTCATATAAAAAGAAAAAGTTTTTAATGTTCACAATAATAATCACATTCTCAATAGCTGATATGTATTGACTGTACTGTACATGTGGAAGTTTACTCAACATTTTCTATTATACCCATCTGGCTGACAATGTGTGTGAAGCTGGACAGACCAGATAAAACACCAATTGAGCTTTATTTTACCCTCTTCTTCAAGGTTAACACAATTACATCATAGTACTTATCACAGTAGGGTAGTACTGATATTACTTAAATAGATGTAGGGAATACAGTACTCACACCCATTTGGTTATATATCGTCTAAATGTATTTCATGTCTGAGCAATCGTATAATTTTACGAGAGTAAATACTGGTAGGATGATGTCATACCTGTGAATCTGTCATGGTGGTGTCTATATCAAGACCATTGCTGGTGTCATCTTCATCATCATCTGCTGGAGCTTCTATGTCCATGTGTATTTGACCATCTCCATCTATTCTTTGAATCACAGTTGCAACAACTGGAACCTACAATTACAATAATTTGTAATAATATTTTTGTGTAGTACTGTACATGTAAATATATAAAATAATGTACCTAAATGTGGCAATCCAACTGTTCATTACATATGGCTGTGGTTCAGGTAGTCTCCGCAGGAAGGGAACATTCAGAGGTAGAGAAGATGGAGTGCTAATCATGTGACTTTATTATTTAGAGAGAGAAAAAAAAAAATGAGAAAAAAAAAAAAAAAAAAAATTCACCTTTATCTGTACAGCCTTTGTTCCACTTTGATGACTCGATACAGTGAATTTTCCAGCATTTCTCAATTCATTTGCTGTTGCAGGAACCAACATCTGTAAATTGAAGAACAATTTTAAATACCCTCTTTCAGTACTCAAACAGGGTTATGTATAGAGTTGTAACAGAAATATAATTGTACACAATAAAAGTACAACACATGTGCAGTTATGCTTGAAAGGAATTGATGGCTGCATGTGTAGTGCTGCTGTTGAAAACACACATAAATAATCACATAAATAGTCACATTACACCACACAGAAAAAATACAATGTTGTAGGAACTCGTAGGCAACCCTTTAGTATTCATGTCCCTGATAATGGTAGTGCTCCTCAAAAAAAAAAAAAAAAACTACAATAGATAACACAGACTGCAGAGGTTCCACACGGAAAATTCTATGCTAGCCTGGATACACTTTTTAAGGGGATAGGTAAAGTGTTGGTAAATCAGGAGCAAATGATATCTCCAAACTATTCCAAGCAACAAACCACCATTAAATTTGTTAATTTGGTCCTGTTTTGTGACATACTTTGAGGGAATCAAGGCACTCCAAAACACCAAAAGTAAACTATTCTCTTAAAATGTGACCATAAATCTGAGCACTGCAAGTTGAGCACAGTACTCCAACTTACATGTCTGCTGCCGAGGGCAAACTGCACCTTGACTACCACTGGGACTCCTTTGGTTGGCTTCAGTAGTGCAAACGGCGTCCTTCCAGCTGCCAGTGCTCGGTGCATCGCCTTTGTGTCTATGGGCTCAATCAGGATGCCATTCTTCCACTGTGATGGATGTCAGAACAGTAAAGAATTAACAATTTGTTTAAACATTGCTGATGCAGGTAGATTTATAGGCTAAGAATTTAATTTTCTTTTTAGTCTCATGACTCTACTGCTAGCAAATATTACCCCTCCCTTACTGATCATAACAAGATAATGATCCACAAAGATTATACTATTGATCACACCAGGTTATTACTTCTGTACAGGACACTATATCCTTTAAACCATCAATAATAATCAGTGGTTTAACTGTGAGATGTGTGGACCTTGCTTACATAGTGAAATTTTGACTGTGGTTGGCATAACTTGGGTGGGTGCTAAACTCACCAGATAGCTTTTTTCCACAATACAGTATTCATAAAATTATTGCCCTGGAGAATTTGGTTCATTATTTGCAATTCTAACTAATCACACCAAGATTCATGTCCATAACCTTTGTAAAAATTGGGGTATTCCTGTACAGCACTCTACAATACTTACAGATGCTCTAGGTTTTAATCTGCGTTGCCGTGACAGTACTTCATTGCTACCAATCTGCAAATAGAAATTACGGTACTTAAAGAAATATAATGTACACTTATGTTATTACTGTATAAAGTGAGACCAGAAGTGTCACCACTTCCCCACAAGAAAATAACTGGTAGACCACGCTTTCTTGATTCTAGGACCTTAAGAATCATATTGAGAAGAATCCCCACCTGTTTTCATGTGAAATAATGGAGTCTAATGAATAGTTACTTGCATGGTAACATATTTATCGGTGAGCCGAGATCTTCACTACATTTGTTATGTCCTGCGCTTGGCAAGCCATTGCACATAACATACACCAACTCCAGCCTCAGTGCAGATATCCTTCACAGATTTTCCACACTTAATGAATGTTAACACAGCAGCAACGTCAGACTCTGGCAAGTCCTTGCCCCTTCACATTTTGCCACAATGAGGCTCCAAGGGAGTCACGGTACGGGTAAAAAGTGGCACTCGTGGTGGATCGATTATCTCAAGGTTACCCTCCTCTCACTGCACATGGACAATTAGTGGCTCAGTGTGTTGTCTATGTGATCCCCTGTTCCCCCTCCCCCTCAAGCGTTTAAACTTATGGCCAGATACAAAGACCGTTGTGACTAAATAAAGCCCATTCTCTCCAAAATCATGGCTGGAAATCATCCTGCCAGTTTTTAATAGCCTTTGCTAGATGATGACCTCTTGGTTAGCGATGTAAAATATTTTCGGCCATTCTCGTGGCTCATTGGGTTTTGAGGATTAAGAAAGGGATGTGTTAAGTATATTTTGTGTTAAAATATAGTCATCAACGTCAATATCCCTTTTCCCTTTTTTGAAGAGGTGGGGAGGCTCTAGCACCAGTGCAGGACTCCTGACAAGCAAATTGAGCTATTTGAGCCTTTGGAGGGGTCATTGTTATAGAGCTGGCTTCCCAACCCTCACTCCCCCCTTGTATCGTAGGGGATATGAGGCCGACTGCACCATCACAAGAATAGGGGGCGATGGGGATGCCACTTCCCTATACCAACAGTACTTGTGCTATATTAAGAGCCTATTATATTAAGACTAACAAACCACCCACCTATTATATTAACCCTTAAAGGCATACGTTATTGGACACACCTAGAATAGCATATGTTGAGTGTGACAGACTCCTATTAAGAAAAATCACAACACAAAGTTGTAATCAATTTTAATTGCTTTTCAGACCATGAAAAGAAAGATTAACTCCTCTACTTTAGTATCAATCACTTACTTAAGTAATTATGCAAAAATATATATTCTTAATGGGGGACTAAAGAAAGTAAACAAAAAAAAAAGAAAAAAAATGCAATTTCTTGACAAAAAATCATAACTAGGCCACTAATAGGAATTAAGCTCTGAAATTTCGTATGGTGCTTCTCAGGTCCCATAGCTGTGTATTGCATGTGTTAGCCTAATTTACCCATTTAAAAATAATGGAAATAATTAGTTATACCTTTACAGCATATGTGAGTCTGATGGACTCCTTACGCAATTTATCTCCCACCATGGGAGAGCGAGCTGGCGCACACACCCTTCCATAGCCAGGCCTAGCCAAAGACTGCACATAGCTGGGGTGCCTGGGTGGCATCTTCAAAAGTAGTCAAGCCACAACATGTTAAGCCACTTCCATATCCTGACAGGGGGTGCGAATGCCTTTGAGGGTTAAGACTAACAAACCACCCACCAATTATATTAAGACTAACAAACCACCCACCTCCTGAAATGTTCTGTCTCCATTTGGTAGTTGAATTATTCGTACATTGCCAATCTTTCTCTTCCTCAGCAATGCATTGTTATTGCCGCCAGACACCATCCTTGACCCAGATGATCCTCGAGACCCATGTGTAGTCCTCAGTAAGTGCTTGTATTCTTCATGTTGTCTTAGTTGTGCTCGTCTGGCAAATGCTTGATCACAAAAATTGCACTTGTACTTGTCACCTGTATATTGGCAGGTGACTGCACCATCAGTATGTGACTGTTGAAAAAAACAAGCAATTTTTTGTTTCAAAGCAATTTCATTATGCTACTTAAGTTATGGATTATATTACAGAAGTTATTTTAAATCCTTGCTTAATTAAAAAACGTAAACAGCTGGCACAAATAAAATTAATAAGGCAAAGTTCAATATCTCTGCTTTGTAATTATGGTTTATGCTGGTACATGTACTGTCCTGTACATAATACTCTACTGAAAACAACTAGACAACTAATTTTAAAATTAGGTTTTCAAAGCATGAGATAGTTATCAGATTACAGTAGGTTTGCCTTTTGAGCGACGAACCCCAAATCAGCACCTTTTATTTTGTTATGCACGATTCTTCCACAGTGCATGTTTTTGTGGCCAAGAGTGGCCCAAATCCGCATCTAAATTCAGTTTCCGCGTGAAACTAGGCGCTCTCCCAAACAGCCGGTTCCTCCCTCTCACTCAGTCATTCTCCCACTCCCTCGCGTCCTGTTTACCCAACTCTCCATTGTCACAGACTTGTTGTCCCCAACCCTACACCCTACCAATTCTAAATATAAACCTTTAGGGGAGGGTTGGAGTGGCTGGAGTATGGGGTAGTCTAAGTTCCACCCACCAGCCCAAGCAGGCTAGAGTCAGTGTTACTATAATCAATCCCCTAGTTTCAGCTTAGGCCTTTCCAGTGGTACCATTACCATGGCTGTATATAGCCCATGTAGGTTTTTGTAGCCCATGCTCGATCAAGGCCTGTGGGCTCAATTATAGCCCATGCTCGATATCTAGTGCATCGATCAACACAATTTAGTCTTAAGGGATTAAGAAGGTGGAGGGAAGAGGTAATACGTCGATTGGCAAAGAATTTGGGCTGGCAGTCTACCGTACATATAATATGGAAGAATAGGTAGGCCATTATGCGGACTGTGAAGAGTTATGGTGCTTCTGCTACTGTGACTCATAATCAAATCACAGTTACTAAATACTGTACTGTACCCTGCATATTGGTACATCAAATTTCTGTAAATGGTTAGTGTTAGGCAGTGGCCGCCCATAAGTAATTTTCCCCATATAAGCCTCAAGATGTATTCATATGAGATATCCCTTTACGCGAGCGCCACTGCTGCCTCAATAGGCGCATAATAGGCAAACCTACTGTACATTACTGTAGTGTAGGATGCTATAATTCAACATATATTTATCCTTTATCTACTGTACCTACAATAAAAGTTCTGAAAATCATTTACCTTTGCTTTGTGGCACTGAAGGTTTGATGACTGATTAAATCCCCTGCCACATACATCACATTTATATGGTCTTTCATTTGTATGTGTAAATAGATGGTTTTTTAAATTCCCTGTGAACAAAAAACATATGCAGTTAACATTATGTATCAAGCAGACAGTGCAAATAAATGACAATGGCTAATGACAACATCCATATCCCATATTACTCCACTCAGGGGTGAAGAAGCATGAGGCTAGGCTGCCATAGCTAAAGTTGGAACATAAATTTTGAACTGACTTTAGTTTATTAATTTTAAGGGACGGGAGCCAACCCATTCCCAAAGACGACATGAAATGACGATATCTTCCTGGCTACCTCTGACAGCCTTCAACCCAGGCAGGATCTCGGAAGAGACTCCAGCCAAGCTTTCTATTCACTTGGTCACCATGAGCCAAAATAATGCAAATAAATGACAATCCCAAAAAATTACATGTCCACATAATCATCAATGAATGACTTAGTTACCTTCTGCGACCTGTTACCAAAATATACATTTTGATCCTTTCACCATATTAACTCCACTGAGGGAATATAGAAAAAAAGGGCACCCTATGAATGATACTGTACTCCCTCCGCATTTTGTGCCATGTCCCTTTGTGGCCAGTTTATCGATGATGCACCTAATGGAAACAGCTAATATCTTATTAATGGTACCGGTAGTATTACTTATGTTTCTGTTTTATATTATAATACCAATTCTATTATATAATTAATATGATAACCAGGTATTGTAATATCTATCCCTTCTACTCAAAATGAAGATTCCAACCTCTATAATTAATCACCAGCTTTGTATCTCCTAAAAGGAGATTAATATTACGTTCCCCAGGGACATTAGTATTATTTGGCACACCTAATATTTTTTTAAGTCTCATACCACATATTAACAGTTCTATGTACAGTTGGACACAAGAATTCGTGGTACAGCCTTTGTGGAAGATGCTTGTCCCTCTCCAGCAATCAGTGACTTTTGTCAGGGTATTTCCTTATCGTCTCCATCCCACATTATAGTTTCTGCCCCTGGTATATCTTATGATTTACAAAGGAAGTTCATATAGGGAGGAGTTGTGCATATTTCATATAGGCTGTGTCACAAATTCATGTGTCCAACTGTACATGACTGCAAACTCAAAATTGTATTAGAACAGCACACTTACCTTTTTGGTGAAATGCTTTACCACAAATAGTACACCTGTGCTGTTTCTCCTCCGTATGAGTTTTCTTGTGGGATATTAAGGTAGACACACGACTGAAAGTCTTTTGACAGATATCACACACATACGGTCTTGACTGAAAACAACAATACATATTCATTAATTAAAACAAAAAGAACATTGTTCACTACATCTATGTTACGGGGGTAATACAGTGTTGGTAAATTTGGAGCAGAGGATTCTTTCAGACTATTCCAAGCGACAAGCCTCCATTATTTATGTTCATCTGGTCCTGTTTCCTGGCATATTTTAGAGGAATCAAAGGGCTCTCATGTACAAAAAGTATATTATCCCCCCAAATTTTTTATGATCCTTCCAGTTATCTCTCAAAAGATCAAAATTCCCTGATGTGCACCATTTCTTTGGAGAGTAGCCTCAAAATAATTTCAATTTACACAGCCCTTGAAAAATTATGACAAAAGAATTCTCTCCCATAATAAAATTACAATGTTTTAACCTCCTGAGCTCTAATTCATGTTGCCAAAAAGTTATGGGCAAATCAGCAGAACAGATGCAAACATATATCAGTATACAGTAGTAGTCCCTTTATATTTGTGGTAGTTGTATATACAGTAACTTGACAATAAATTTATTCTTGGACATTCAACATTTGCCAGAACAACTGTGATTCAACCCCAGTGATGAGGAACCACTGTACAAGTATTAAAACACACAGCATTCTTATCATCAAAGATATATAATTATACACTTTTAAGTAATGCTTAAAGTTTTCAATTGAAAGAGAAATTTTCCTGAAGTTGCAGTACTGTAGTATTTTTTGCTATCTGCCTTATTAAACAATAAACACAATGATACACATACTGTATATTCCTCATCAAAACTTAATTAACTGATGCTTGTCTGAACAATGTGTTTCAGTATTTCTTAAAAGTAAAAGTATATTAAAAGTTATTTACATCTGTAATTTCCTCTCACTATAAAGAGTACTGGTAATAAAGAACATTACCTCTGAATGGGTTGCCTTGTGTTGTGAAAGAGTGGACATTTGTCTGAAAGCTTTTCCACATTGATTGCATCTAAAGTTTCTCTCATCCGTGTGCGTGGGTAGATGCCTCATCAGTGTATACTGGTGCATAAACTCCTTACCACCTGAAGGAAATAGGTTATTTAAGGAATATCCAATATAACTGAGAGTATCCGACCAGACATATACCATACAGAATAATGAAGGGTACATTTATCCCAGGGCTCAATTACTACAAGAGCACTACCTCCATCATTCAAAAAGGACATATTTATCATATTTTAACTGCAATACACACATCATAAAGTTGTATGCAGTAAATGAAAAGGCTCTTCCCTATAAGAATTTTAATAATTATATCTCTTCCACTTGGTTATACAGAAAAGTGCATACACTTACATATTCCACACTCCCAAATTTTTATGGTCTTGCCATCACGCTTCATATACTTTACAAAATGAAGTCGGCAGCGGGGGTCATCTCTGTCCACTCTGGTGTATTTGGAAGGCCGATCACTGCTTATAAGCTCTGTCATAACCTTGTCTGCTTCACCACTCTGTAGAAAATTTATCTATACTTTAAAAGCTGAATGATATGGGAAACTCACAGAGCATTTTCAATCTCCCTTGAAAGGTACAAAGGGATAACAAACAATTAACTGATTGATGTAAAAACAATCACAGCACATTACTTGATACTACACTTACCCCCTCTGGGGATTCTCCTGAGCACAGGATATTATTTTTCTACTTATCTATCTATCTATCTATAGCTCCGATGCCTCGTTCCCTCCAGGAACTCCCCCCAAGGGGGTGGCCATGGCAGAAGTGTCTCCAGTTTTCCCTGTTCTAACACTCCCTCCTTACTTGGTCAAGCCCTCCTCTGCCCCTCACGTTTCTCTTCCTTACATACTCTTCCACTCTGTTCTGCCATCTAACCAGGGGTCTGCCTCTCACACCAGGTCCCACAACTTCCATTTCCATATACCTTCTTTACAAACTCCTCACCTTGCATTCTCTCCACATGCCCAAAACACCTCAATATATTGACGCTTCACCCTCTCAACCACCCCACACTCAATACCAATTGGCTTCTCACTCATACACACTCCCATTACTTTCTTCATCCCACCTGGTAAGTCCACATGCTCCTCTCAAATAACTCATTTCCACTGCAACTATTCTAGACTGATGAGCCCTACTCCATGTCTATGTCTCTGACACATATGTTAAGTGTTGGCAGGATTATACTATTTCTTAATCCCCTTTTCACTTCCATACTCACACTTCTACCCTTCATTATCCACTCCAGTGATCCTATGACCTGCCCACCCCTCACAGCTCTCTCCCTAATTACTTCTGTTTACACAGAACTGTACCCAGGTACTTGAACTCCTTCACTTCCTCCAACTTCTCACCCCCTAGAGTTATCTCACATTTAGTCCCAGTTGGTACTCCCACTCTGTAAAGTGTGGCAAAATCAATCACTTCAGTTTCTCCCCTCTCAAATACCATCATCTTACTGATACCCACATTCACCTTTAGTTTCCTTCGTTTACACACGGACTGAAACTCATCTACCACCTTCTGTAACTCCCTTTCACTCGCAGCCAACAACACAGTGTCATCTGCAAATAAGCTTGCTACCAAGCACCAATTTACTCCATTCATTGTCAGCTTCACCCCCAGGCCATTCACTTTGGCCTTCATCTCTCTCATACACCCATCCATATATATATTGAACAGCCATGGTGACATAACATACCCATGTCTCAACCCTACACTTGTATTGTAACTCTCACTTAGATCACCCTAAGCAAGCCCTTAATGAGAATCTTTGTGCAGCAAGGAGGCATTAGTCCACATGAATGATGATCATTCTAAGGTGTGACCAACTATTCAAACTAACTATATATACTTACTGAAGACTGACTTTGCTCTTTCTTGCGAGGTGCTGAAGCATTGACACGAATTTGAATTGTTGAGGTTTCTGGATCTTCTCCTGGTTCTGTTTTTATACCTTGCAGTAAAGAACTTTCATACTCCTGTTCTTCATCACCAGAGGCACATTCTGTGACCTGGAGAAAAATTCATAATTGCCCATAGAACATTCCAATACAGTTCTGAGTTGTTAGTTAGCTGCCAAGTCTTTCACAAAGATTCAATCAGATAATGATGACATGCACTAACACATACATTTCTATAAGCTTCTTTCGGAAAGCTACTTCGATATAGAATTTAAAATCTATAATCAATGCTACAGATTATATTTGCTAAAGGAAAGATCCCAGACCCAATGGTTTAAGAGTATTTCCTTCAGCACAGTGGCATACTTTCATCATTTCACTTGAGTCATTGAAAATCCATAGCCAAGCAGGCCAGGCAAATTAAATATGTAGTTAATCCTTTCAATCAATGAACAGTCATGGAAGGAATGTGGCAAATGTTGACATGATTGACTTTGCAGGTGTACAGAGGGTAAGACCTACCACCTTTATGGAAGATATAAAAAATTGTGTTAAAAGTGTTAATAATGGAATAGCCTCTGGGATGGATTAAGTGAATGCTTTATCCACAGCATCAATATGTAATGTTGCACCTTCACTTTTGCAACCAACATTCTATACTAATGATCAATTCCCTTTACACCCTAACCACATCTTTCATACAGTGATATTAGTTTCATCATCCCAAACTATTGTCAAACCACATGCTCCTCTCAAATGAAATGGCAATGAACAAGTCAAGTGAAAATACATTGTGGCACTCACCTCAGTAACATGTTCCTGGAGGTTGTGTGCATCATGGATAAGGTTACCATCCACAGTGATCACTTCTCCAGTGTTTAGTATGTGGGTCTTGATGTTCTCTGTTATTATTTGTCCTCCGGCTTGTAGGATGCTGTTAGTGCCATCTGCATTCATTATGATATGGCTAGATGAATCATCGGTAATAATTTCTCCTTCGGCATTGGCAAATATATGATGTTCTGATGACATGAGCTGATGTTCTGAGGTGATTATCTGCCCTGTGTCATTAGCAAACATTTGACCAGGAGTATGAGTAGATATGATCTGTGTCATCCCATCATTCACCATCTCAGCTGCTGGCTTATCCTCAACTCCAGAAAGTATTTCTGTCGTATCCTGGTTACTCCCTTCATCATTTGTGATTGTGGAAACAACAGCCACTGAATCTGAGATGTCAGTCCGACTCGTAGTAGAAGTGAGGCTGCCAGATGAACTGGTAATTATGTGTGTACTGTTATCATCTGGTTCTTCAGCAATGATGGGCATGCTATCCACCACTGAAAAATTTTCCACCACACTTTCCATCTTTGATTATCTGAAAACATCAGATGCAGAGAATTATCATCATGTTCGGCAAAAACTCTTGTAAATAATAATGTTTTTTCCCCTACCGAAATTGCCAATTTTGCAGGTTCTTCCCCAAGATTTTTTGATAGGTGGGTTGGGGTAGTCCCTAAATATTGTGAAGCCTTTCTATGTAAAACTTTTCTACTGGGCAATACACCCTCCAAGTTAACTAATATGTTTTTTTCTGGTGTATTATACAGTGTTTAGAGTAATTTTTACCTTCATTTCATTAGGAAATGCTTTGTTTTGGAGATACCCTCTACCCACCTATCCACAATATTGGGGGGGGGGGGTCGTTTGGGAGCTTTGGGTGGGGGAAAACCAAGTAATTTGAGAATATTTGGCTGTGATTATTTACTGATAACAAGCCATGAATGTTGAAACTTGGGGAACCCAAGCTAAACTTTGGCAAAACTTAGCTCGGGTTTTAAATCCAATAAACTCATGATGAAATATAAGGATGACAGTGCATTTAGACCATGTGTGATCCTCCCCCCCCCCCCAAGAGGATGAATTGAGGGGGTAGAATAAGTAAATAACACATTAAATCATTATTATTTTTGTGTTCTAGAGTTAGTGTGACTTTCCTGACCTAACCTACCTAATCTGGACCAGGGCAGACTATCAGGACCTAACCTGGGGAATCATACCCGGTAGGTGGGAAATCAAACAGTCAAAATGCACTGGGAAGTTACTTCATAAAACAAAAACAACCAAAATATGAAGGAAATTGGTAAAGTAACTTTCTTTTCTATGGCTCTTCTAAACTACTACTAAAATTTTTCTATCACAAATACCCATGAATTATTACCATTATAAGACTTATTTATTTAGGACCTAAAAGGAACAAACTACTAAGACCTGACTGGGGCAAATTACCGGATCTAACCAGGGCAAACTACCAGGACATAACTGGGGTAAACTACCAGGATCTAACTGTGGCAAACTACTGGAACCTAACTACGGAAAGTACTGAGCCCTAATTGGGGCAAACTACCAGGACCTAACCAGGGTGTGGACATTATGTAGGTAATGGGGTATTTGTGGAAGAGAAGTGTCTTAGAAAAGGTTACAACAAAGTTCCAAGTAGTGGGTAATGATAACATAAACAAATGTACTATACAACAGCAATAAAGTAAATAAATACCGTGTAAGGTATAATTATGTATTGACCAACATTTGAAATTCATCGAAATTATTTATGAAAATTAAATACTATTATGGCATATGGTGCAAATGATCTCAAAATAAAGTAATGTTACAGTTTATTCCCTAGAAATAAAATTGAACCCAGGGTACAAATACTGCAGTTATATTCTAAATGTATCAGTAAAATATTTCCAAATTTAACCCAACCTAACCCAACCTTCGATGAGCACAATTATCAACAGGTTTTAATTTACGTTAATGGTATCGTACCTATGATCAAGTTAATTTATCAAGTGATTTTATAAATTCTATATACAGATTTCATTTATAATAATCTCTTGCATGTTAGTACAAGTCCTATCATAATTATATTCGGTAAAATAAGTGTTACTGCACAGAGTTAAAGCCTCAGACATAAATATACACCTGGATGAGCTATATAGACCATTATTTTGCAACTGTGGCGATATTTTAGTGATTTACCCCCGCCATTTTTGTTGACTAATACGTCACTCACTTTGGCTTTTTGTGCCAAGGGAGGCTTCAAACACATCATTATTACACAGGAGGACACAACATGCATCACCCTCCTAGCTGGACACACAAGAAAACAAAACTGGGTGAAAATAAATAAAAGAGAATCGATTATTTGACCTTCATTTGTTATAAGGGAAACACAAGACTAACGACAGCCTTATTTGTTTGTTTATTTGTTATTTATTCTTTGTTAATTTTTATTTGTTGTTATTTATGCAATTGGGCAGTTATGAATAAACACCGTGCAATGCAATGTTCAATGGGAGGTCCTAGTGTGTGAAATTACCAGATAAATGGAGTAATAGTTAGTAATGGCCGAGTGAAGGCTTTGTTGTTATGGTGGTGGTGAAGGGAGAGGTGCGCATCATGACGTCACGGCTTAGCAACGGCGCCAAATATGAAAAAAATTATCTCCTCTTAGTTTTTAATATTCTTTTGGTTTATAATCCATATGTCACCTCCAAAAATGAAAAAAATAATCTTCTCTTTTATTATTTTTTGGCTGATATTTCATATATGACCGCCAAATATGAAAAAAATCTCTCCTTTTTAAATATTTTTTGGTTGAGAATCCCGTATATTAATCTATGTAATATTTTTTGGTTGATAATCCATATATCACCGCCAAATATAAAAAAATAATCTCCTACGTAATATTTTTTGGTTAATAATCTATATATGACCGCCAAATAAGAAAAAAATAATCTGCTATGTAACAGGAGAAATACATAATACAAAGATATGAAACTGTATAATAATTACCCATTTTATCTACAGTGATATTTCTATACACCACACTTAATAAATAATATGCTTTAAACTTAGAAATAAAACGCACAGAGAAAAGTGAATCTCTTGCATTGCACCTGCATGACATCATACATTAACTTTGATAATACCATCATCGCCTTCACCTTGTAGCCTACGCACTGTTAGGTAGTGCTGTTAGTGCCCATCTCAATTATTGGATTGTATCTCTACTGAAAAAAGGGGTTAATTCAGTACGTGTTCTCTTGTATATTTGCTGGCTTATAGTTACAATTAATATCCAGTTGTCCACAATTCTTTGGCACGTATATAGTGTAGTACACTCGCGGTCAGATATTGTGTCCCGATCCCCTGTGGTAAGATAAATCGCAACGGTACGTTGTGAGGAGAGTGGTGCAAGATGCACCGTTGTTCGAACATTGGAACCTCGTCTGGTTGCGATCACAGAGCTGTGGTTGCGATTCATCGTGTCAGGGAATCGGGGCACAACCATGGAGGTATAAAATATGGGCACAACAGCGAGTGTAGGCTACATGAAGGTTCATTTCCTGACGTTATTCATTGGAACGTTAAAACGTCTGACATACTTAATATTGATGGTGCTTGATAAAAAGGAAAAAATACATATATCTGTCAGTCTATTCTCTTCATGCCACACGACGTTTTTATGCAAGGAACGTACCAAAATGAGCCAACGTTATGGCAAGATTGGCGGTTTCTGACGTTGGTAATACTGGTAAGAACTACAATTATAGCCTCCGCATTTTCTGGAGTCTGCCTGGACTTTTATAGCTATATAGTTTTAATCTAATCTTTCGCTAAGAGATATTGTGAAAATCCCTAAACATCTGTATCTTACACACCACAATACGTTATACTCCCATAATCCAAAAGGCAGATTCTCACAGATTTTAAGAGGACATATCAATAATATGTAGGCTATGGGCGAGCTCGAGTGTTTCCAAAGTTTTCTGTCACTCTATATTCATTTAGTAGTAGTAGAGTAATTGCTTTGCTCTGTACCCAGTAATGATATGCATTAATGGGTGTTGCAAATCTACTATTGCAATTAGCTATAGCCACAGTACAATCTGAACTAGGCAACGATTGCAAATTGGGTTTTTAAGTTTTAACCCTTACTCTAATAGAAGGAGACTCCAACAACAAGACCAGCTGACTCAATACAACAAGTATCATATACAACTCTTTTGTAGCAAGGTTAACAATGAGTGAGAGTATGTTTACAATGCATTATTGGACAAAAATATCAACACGAAAAGCAAACATATAGCTTTCAAAATGAGAAGATTTTAGATTAGAAAAGTTAGTCCTCTTATACTGGGCTTGGTGTGACGGTAAAATAGATATCACAGGCTGCAGGAATTTAAGAGATACTGTAGAAAACTGTGTATTTCAAGGGGACACTGAGCTGGATGGATGTTCTTTGATATATTGATATATGGTTTACCAATTGATTATCTTCCCATGGGTCAGTGGTCTGGATATGAGATGGTGATGACTCCTTCTCCTGGCTTTCGTTTTGCTGTGAGTGACTGCAGACAAGTTTGTATATACCACTAACTCGACCGTGGTATATACAATGATTGCCGAACTCTTCCCGTTGGTTGCTGAAGAATTAAATAGATGGGCGGGTAGACGTTTATGTTATATATTTTCTGTTGACTATTGGAATTATTGTCGCTAGTAGTACTATTGGGTGTGGACGAGCATCTTACTTCGATCTCATTGTATATCCTACTGTAGATGGAGGTGGAGGAAGGGGAAGTGCATGTACTGTACAGTTGGACACATGAATTCGTGGTAGGCTACATCCGAGGTGGAAGATGCTCAGCGACTCCCAGTATGATATACCAGTATGATATACAATAAGATATACCAGCAGGGGAAGAAACTATCAAATGGGATGGCGAAGATAAGCAAATACCGGACAAAAATAACTGATTACTGGAGAGGGACAAACATCTTCCACCTGGGCTGCATGTAGCCTACTGTACAGTACCACGAATTCCTGTGTTCATTTGTATGACTTTCTTCAACCTACTGCAGGATGGTAGGGTAGGATGAGACGTTGTGTGTGTGTGCGTGTATGTGTGTAGGTTGAGACGATTTTGTTTGTAGAGGCTATGCGTCCTATTCTATGATTAATAACGGTCCCGTTATGATGTTTGTGTGTGTGTGTGTTTCATAATTTATGTCCGTAACTGTAATACCTCCAAATCACCGCCAATATTATTATCACGGTCCACTTAAGGAGGTGAGGGCGGCGTGGTGTGTGTGTGTGTGTGTAATCTCCCTCTATGTGTGTGTGTGTGTGTAAGTGTGTATGTGTGTATGTGAGTGAGTGTGTGAGTGTAATCTCCCTCTATGTGTGTGTGTATGTGTGAGTGTGTGAGTGTAATCTCCCTTTATGTATGTGTGAGTGTAATCTCCCTCTATGTGTGTGTGTGTGTGTGTGTAATCTCCCTCTATGTGTGAGTGTGTGTATGTGAGTTTGTGTCTCTCTTCGTGTGTGTGTATGCCATCTGTTGTCTGACCCACTGACGCCACCACCACCACCACCGACCATCCTCACCACTACAACTCTCAATAGATAAAGCTCAATCAGACTAACCTTAATAATACAGTATAGGCTACTCCTTCATCAATACTGTACTATACATTACTCTCTTATACCCTCACATATGTAGCCCAGATTCCCTTGTTTTTGGGTGAAGAATTTTTTGATCGAATTTGATTTATTATCTTGACTTATTTATCTATACAACCTCGTTAAGGGGGTAATTCACTTTTGTTACATTGGAGCGCCTTGATTCCTCCACAATATGCCAGAAAACAGGACCAGATGAATAAAAATAATGGCCAGAGTTCTGTTGCTTGGAATAGTTTGGAGGAATCATGCACCTGCTCCAGATTTACCAACACTGTACTTACCTCTTAATTAAGACGTGGGTAATAAATAAAAAGTAACATATCATATTTTACCCTAACCTAACCTAACCTAACCTAACCAAATATAATCTAGCCAAGCCCAGTATAACCTTACCTAACCTAACTAACCGTAACTTAACCTAACCTAACCTAACCTAACCAAATCTAATCTAGCCAAGCCCAGTATAACCTTACCTAACCTAACTAACCGTAACTTAACCTAACCTAACTAACCTAACCTATCCTATCCTATCCAAATCTAACCAAACCAAATGTGTCCAACTGTACCTAACCTAACTAACCTAACCTATTTTATCCTATCCAAATCTAACCAAACCAAATGTGTCCAACTGTACCTAACCTAACTAACCTAACCTATCCTATCCTATCCAAATCTAACCAAACCAAATGTGTCCAATAACCTAACCTATCCTATCCAAATATAACCTAACCAAATGTTTTCCTCGTCACACATAATAAGGTAAAGACTGACGTGAAGATGACCACTGTAAGGAAAGGAATAACTGCTTCGTAAGTAGGTTAATTACTAACATGAATCTGATGGCATTATATTGCCTAATTTGTGACTTAAATTTAATCCATGATAAAATTGGGTAATAATAGTTGCAAGATATCGATTCGCGAGTAATAAATAACACGAGTCTTACAGTTCTTTCTCATTTGCAACATTTTAAAATCCAGGAAATAAAATAAAATCGGTAATAAAAGTTGTAATAACACGAGTTTTGTTGTATTATTTTTTAATTTGTGACTGAAAAAATAAATGGGTAATGAAAGTTGTAATAAAACGAGTCTTGTTGCATGCATCATTTCCTAATTTGTGACTAAAAAAAAAAAAAAATAGAAATAAAAGTTGCAAGATATCATTCATACCTTTCCATGGTTTCGACTGTAAACACATTATTTTTCTATATATTTATAAAGAGGAGGATTAAAGGCTATAAAAAAATCCCTGCTGGCTAATAATTGTCCCTATCTCTTGTCGTCGAATTGATGGGATTGATTGATAGATTAATATACAGCGAGGTCATATAGCGCCAGAAGAATTAAGGTGATAGAGAGGTGAGACAGCAAGCAAGAAGGATAGGCTACTCTTGTCGGGGATCACATATTGGAAGGCTACTGATTCCTCCTAACTATATCATAACACAGGTTCTAGTTCTAATAGGTTTTTATACATAGATATTAAGGGGGTAGTTTTGTTTTGGTAATTCTGGAGCAACTGAATCCTCCAAACTATTCTAAAAGCAACAGAACACCATTATTTTTGCTCTTCTGGTTCTGTTTCCTAGCATGCTTACTTTGGAGGAATCAAGGCACTCCAATGTACCAGAAAAGAATTACCACCTTAATTAAGCGACGCAACAGTGAGGTCATAATGGCGTTGGTGTAAATAGGGTTATCTGTTTCGTGGCACAGTTTGGAGGAATCAATGACCTTCCAAATTCACCTACAAGAGAATCTCCACTTACGGCTGATTTACACAATAACCATCACTACAGTCAGTCAGTTAGTCAGTTAAATATAAAATACAGTCACTCAGTCAGTTAGTTAAATATAAAATACAGTTAGTTAGTCAGTTAAATATAAAATACAGTTAGTCAGTCAGTTAAATATATAATACAGTTAGTTAGTTAGATAGTTAAATATAAAATACAGTTAGTCAGTTAAATATAAAATACAGTCAGTCAAATATACAGTCAACCAGTCAGCCAAATAAACAGTCAACCAGTCAGTCAAATATACAGTCAACCAGTCAGTCATATATACAGTCAGTCAAATATACAGTCAGTCAAATATACAGTCAACCAGTCAGTCAAATTTCTTGCCTGTAAACAAATGGTGGTACCGTGATGTGAAGTGACGGGGTACAGTTGTGTTGAGGGGAAAATTTTGTGTTGGTAAATCTGGAACAATTGAATCCTCCAAACTATTCCAAGCAACAGAACACCACTATTTTTATGCTCTTCTGGTTCTGGCTCAAGGCATACTTTGGAAGAATCAAGGCACTCCAATGTAAGAAAAGTGAATTACCCCATTAATTAAGGACCCTGTGATCGTGTATGAGAATTGGTGGCTTCTGATTCCTCCTGACTATGCCACGAAACAAGCTCCTTCCATATAGGTGTGTGTGTTTCGTGGCAGTATTTGAAGGACTCATTTACCTCCAATTTTCTGACTACATCACATGGTCCCTCAATTAATTAAGGGGGTAATAAACTGTTGGTACATTAGAGTGCCTTAATTCCTCCAAAAGTAGGATAGGAAACAGGACCAGCTTAACAAAAATAATGGAGGTCTGTTGCTTTGATATACTTTGAAGGAATTGGTTGCTCCAGATTTACCAACATTGTACTATTCCCTTACATGGAAGAAATGTTAACTTGATCTGTATAAATTAGCCTTTAAGGACCCTGTGATCGTGTATGAGAATTGGTGGCTTCTGATTCCTCCTGACTATGCCACGAAACAAACTTCTTCCATATAGGTGGTGTTTCGTAGCAATATTTGAAGGACTCATTTATCTCCAATTTTCTGACTACATTACAGGGTCCTTTAAATTCTCCATCTGCACAGCACCTCATTTATAGGTCAACAAGGCTAGCTGGCTGGTTGGCTGACTGGGTGACTGTGTGGTTTACTGGCTGGCTGTGTGGTTTACTGGCTGGCTGGTTGGTTTACTGGCTGGCTGGCTGGTTGGCTGGCTGTGTGGCTGTGTGGTTTACTGGCTGGCTGGCTGGTTGGCTGGCTGTGTGGCTGTGTGGTTTACTGGCTGACTGGCTGGTTGGCTGGCTGTGTGGCTGGTTGGGTGGCTGTGTGTTTACTGGTTGGCTGGCTGTATGGCTGGTTGGGTGGCTGTGTGTTTACTGGTTGGCTGGCTGTGTGGTTGGCTGGCTGTGTGGCTGATTGGCTGGCTGTATGGCTGGTTGGCTGGCTGTGTGTTTACTGTGTGGCTGTGTGGTTGGCTGTGTGGTTGGCTGGCTGTGTCCGGAAGTTCAGATAATGTTCTTCACTGACGTCGTAAACAGTTGTGGTTATGACCATTATACCTACTAGTCGCATATTTCCATCTTGTGTACCAGCTCGTCTCAGCCTCGGCCAGAAGACCAAAAATAAATAAAAAAATAAGTAAATGAAATAAAACAAAAATAAATGAGTAAATAAAATAGAATAGACTAAAATAAATAAATGAATAAACGCCCCTCTAACTAAACTTAACCTAGCACAGCCAAACCTAACCTAACCTAACCTAACCTAACCAACTGTAACATAAACTAACCTAACCTAAACTAACCTAATCTAACTTACCTAACCTAACCTATCCTAAGCCAACCAAACCTAACCTAACCTAATCTAGCCCAGCCTAACCTAACCTAACCTAACCTAACCAAACCTAATCTATCCTAACCTTACCTATCCTATCGTATCCTAACCCAACCCAACCCAACCTAACTTAACCAAACCTGACCTAATCTAGCCCAGTCAAACCTAACCTATCCTAACTTAAACTAAGCTAACCAAATTTAAACTATCCTATTCTAGCCTAACATAACCAAACTAATCTAGTCCATCCTAGCCTAACCTAACCTAATTTAATTAATCTATCCTATTCTAGCCTAACCTAACCAAACCTAATCTAGCCCAGTCTAACCTAACCTAACCTAATTTAAACTATCCTAGTCTAGCATAACATAATCTAACCTAACTTAACCTAACCTAACCTAACCTAGTTGAGAGGGTTGCCGACAGTGGTATTGAGACAAGAGCGTACATAGAACGAATATATTCACTACTTCCAGACCACAGCAATGGGGTGAATAGTATTAACTGTATTTTGGTTCTCTTGTTGGTAAATTGGAAGGCTACTGATTCTTCCTAACTATACCAGAAAACAGACGCCCTCAATGGTACTAATAATGGATCTGTTTCTTGGCTTTAAGGTGGTGGTAATTCTTTATTGGTACATTGGAGTGCCTTGATTCCTCCAAAGTATGCTAGGAAACAGGACCAGAAGAGCAAAATTAATGGTGTTCTGTTGCTTGGAATAGTTTGGAGGATTCAGTTGCTCTAGAATTACCAACACAAAACTTCCCCCTTAATTAAGTTAGTGTGGAGGAATCAAAGACCTTCCAATTCACCAACAAAAGAATCTCTCCTTAACTGTATTTGATTCTTTATGAGTTGTAGTAGTTGTTTCTCTCTCTCTCTCTCTACACACACACACACATACATACACATACTGTCAGCAACTGTGTATAAGGACTCTGTATGGTTAAGAAATAATTAATTGCTTTTGGGTCGACAACATACCCACACACACACCAATAACTATTAATATCTTTATATACAAAGACTAAGAATATGATGCTTTGGAATTAATAAATATAAAAACTGATAGACTTTATTTGTTTATTTTTTTTCTATAAACGAATATGCAAATAATTTTAAACAAATTGATAGACATTTCTGTTAGATAAAAATTAATGTCACTGTAGACACGTGTTATAATTATTGGTGTTTGTTGATATTTTCTGACGTCATAAAAAAAAATCGTCTGGAAGTTAGTAAAAAAAAAAAAAAAAAAAAAAAATTAAAATAAACTAAATAAATACTGGCGTGTAAAGGTATAAATTGGAGCACCTTGATTCCTCCAAAGTCTATATTGCCAGGAAACAGGACCAGGTGGATAAAAATAATGGAGTTCTATTGTTGCTTGCTTGCATGAAAAAGTGCTCCAGATTTACCATCAGCACTGTATTCTCTCTCTCTCTCTCTCTCTCTCTCTCTCTCTCTCTCTCTCTCTCTCTCAAGCCTGCGAAATAAATCTGCATAATCACTCTCTCTCTCTCTCTCTCTCTCTCTCTCTCTCTCAAGCCTGCGAAATAAATCTGCATAATCTCTCTCTCTCTCTCTCTCTCTCTCTCTCTCTCTCTCTCTCTCTCTCTCTCAAGCCTGCGAAATAAATCTGCATACTCTATTTTTTTTCCTCTCTCTCTCTCTCTCTCTCCTCTCTCTCTCTCTCTCTCTCTCTCTCTCTCTCTCTCTCTCTCTCTCTCTCTCTCAAGCCTGCGAAAAAAAATCTGTACTATCTCTCTCTCTCTCTCTCTCTCTCTCTCTCTCTCTCTCTCTCT
>JAWQEG010004714.1:72500-82500 GCA_033782935.1 Petrolisthes cinctipes | reverse complement strand
AAAATCATACACGTGTTGTTCTTTATTACCAAGATATTATTATTATTATTATTATTATTATGAGGTGCTGCTAAATCATACACGTGTTGTTCTTTATTACCAAGATATTATTATTATTATTATTATTATTATGAGGTGCTGCTAAATCATACACGTGTTGTTCTTTATTACCAAGATATTTATTATTATTATTATTATTGATTATTATTATTATGAGGTGCTGCAAAATCATACCCCTCCCCCTCCTTCCCTCCACCTCACTCTCCCTCATATACCTCTCAACTCCATCCCTACACTCACTCTCTGTTCCTATTACCTCACTCTCTTACACACACATACACACACACACACACCTCACTCTCCCTCACATACCTCTCTACTCCTCCACCTCACTCTCCAACACATACACACACACACACTGCTCCCCTCACATACCTCTCTACTCCTCTACCTCACTCTCCAACACACACACACACAGACACACTACTCCCTCACATACCTCTCCATCCCCTCCCACCTCACTCTCCCTCACATACCTCTCAACTCCACCCCTCCACCTCCCTCACTCTCCCTCACATACCTCTCAACTCCATCCCACCACACTCTCCCTCACATACCTCTCTCCCACCTCACTCTCCCTCACATACCTCTCTACTCCACCCCTCCACCTCACTCTCAGTCTGCCCCTCCCTCTCTCCACCTCACTCTCTTTCACATACCTCTCAACTCCACCCCCTCCACCTCACTCTCAGTCTGCCCCTCCCTCTCTCCACCTCACTCTCTTTCACATACCTCTCAACTCCACCCCTCCACTCACTCTCAGTCTGCCCCTCCCTCTCTCCACCTCACTCTCCCCTCACATACCTCTCAACTCCACCCCTCCACCTCACTCTCAGTTTGCCCCTCCATCTCTCCACCTCACTCTCCCTCACATACCTCTCTACTCCACCCCTCCACCTCACTCTCAGTCTGCCCCTCCCTCTCTCCACCTCACTCTCTTTCACATACCTCTCAACTCCACCCCTCCACCTCACTCACTCCCTCACATACCTCTCAACTCCTTCCCTACACCTCCGTACCTCTTAATTCAACAGTCTGTCTCTCCATGTCACTCCTACCCTGAAATGTCCCAATGTCCACAGGTGTATAGACGGTGCCGTGTTCTCTTACTCGTGTCCACCTGGGCAGAGACTGGACACTGATAAAGGGACACTGCACATCGTCTACATCGGTGTCATGTCCCACTTTGCCTCCAGCCACACCGAAATGTTTTAACCAGAGCGATGGATTCTACCCAGACTTCGACCATCAATGTACACGATATTTCAGGTGAGGATTGGTTAAGTTACAGGCGACTTACTGTAAATTTTTGGTGCCTTGATGATATTGTAGTGGTTAGGTTAGGTGCAATTTCAGGTGAGAATTGGTTAAGTTACAGGGCGACTTACTGTAAATTTTTGGTGCCTTGATGATATTGTAGTGGTTAGGTTAGGTGCAATTTCAGGAGTCTTACTGTAAATATGACCACCAATTAAGTTACAGGTGATTTATTGTAACTTTGACCATCAATGTAATGTACACGATATTTCAGGTGAGATTGGGTTCACTTACAGGTGACTTACTGTAAATTTTTGGTGCCTTGATGATATTGTAGTGGTTAGGTTAGGTGAGGTTTGGTTAAGTTACAGGTGACTTACTGTTATTATTGTGGTTATTTCAGAGGGATTTTAATTGTGTTATGTTAATCTTAGGTGAATAATTTTGTGGTGATTGTGGGTGAATTAATGTTATTTTTGGTGTTATTTTTTCAGGTTATTTATTTCAGTTACTTTATTGTGTTAAGGAGGTACCGGAGTAGGGGATAGGCTTGGGGGTGGATTGGGGGATGCGGGAATAGGGGACAGGCTTGGGGGGTGGATTGGGGGGTGCGGGAATAGAGGACAGGCTTTGGTGGGGGGGGGGGACTGGGGGGTGCGGGAGTAGGGGGGACAGGCTTGGGGGGGGTGCTGGAGTAGGGGACAGGCTTGGGGGGGGACTGGGGGTGCGGGAGTAGGGGACAGGCTTGGGGGGGATTGGGGGGTGCGGGAATAGGGGACAGGCTTTGGTGGGGGGGGGGACTGGGGGGTGCGGGAGTAGGGGACAGGCTTTGGGGGTGGGGGGGGGACTGGGGGGTGCGGGAGGTAGGGGACAAGCTTGGGGGGGGGACTGGGGGTGCGGGAGTAGGGGACAGGCTTGGGGGGGGGATTGGGGGGTGCGGGAATAGGGGACAGGCTTTGGTGGGGGGGGGGGACTGGGGGGTGCGGGAGTAGGGGACAGGCTTTGGGGGTGGGGGGGGGACTGGGGGGTGCGGGAGTAGGGGACAGGCTTGGGGGGGATTGGGGGGTGCGGGAATAGGGGACAGGCTTTGGGGGGCTGTGGGGTGCGAGAGTAGGGGACAGGCTTTGGGGGGGATTGGGGGGTGCGGGAGTAGGGGACAAGCTTGGGGGGGGACTGGGGGGTGCGGGAATAGGGGACAGGATTGGGGGGGGGGGGGGGACTGAAGGGTACGGGAAGCATATTCACGAACTGTACCCGAGTGGCAACAATGGCTAACTCACTCAAACCAGGTGTTCTTGACGAGTTTTCCCCAACTTCACATCAGAATTTCCCTTTTTACCTCAAATATTCCCTGTTTACTCAATGAAGATAGTCGCACATTTTACAATAATCTTCTTTAGAAATTTCCCCATTTACTTCTGAACAGTCTTTATATAATTTCCCATTGTTACCTGTAATTCCCCATGTCTAGGGACTATTAATACCCCATACTTGACATCACTGTGACAGAATCAAACCTTCCCCATGGTCAAAAATCCTGCAACCTGGTGAATAAAAGCGAGCCATTTGATTGAATCTTATGAACCAATATTGCAGAGATCAACAGCTATAGTTTCGGATAATTTTTCGAAGCCATCTCATTGGAAGGTGTTGCAGGATTATTGACCATGACTGTACCTTCCTCCTCTTCACTCTCTCACACTGCTTCGCTACTCACGTCATAACTGTACCCTTTTATTATTATTATTATTATTATTATTATTATTATTATTATGATGTTGGTGGCCTTTTATGGCAGTGTAAATAATTGAACACTAAATATAAGATGACTCCATTTAAGGGGGGTGCGGGGGGGGGGGGGTCAGGCTTGGTGGGGGGGGGGGGTTTAGGGGGGTGCAAGAGTAGTGGGAGAGGCTTGGTGGGGGTGGGGGTTTTTAGGGGGGTGCGGGAGTATGGGGACAGGCTTGGGGGGGGGGGGTTTAGGGGGGTGCGGGAATAGTGGGACAGGCTTAGGGTGGGGGTTTAGGGGGTGGGTGGGGTGGGTTTAAGGGGGTGCGGGAATATGGGGATAGGCTTTCTACCCCCCTACTCCCGCACCCCCCAAACCCCCCCCCCCCCCCAAGCCTGTCACATTATTCCCCGGACCCCCCTAAACCCCCCCACCCCCCTTAACTAACCCCAAATCCAATCTGGCCTTTTCATTAACCACCAGATCAATATTTATGAAAGCGTTGACGAAATTCGTAAATCCAAACGGCCACGAAATAAATTTATTAGTAAATATTGCTGCCTATGGCCAAATCACATGGAAGTAAGCACTGAATATTGTGATAGGTTATAAATTATCTCCTATGTCAGTATTGCATCACTGTAATTTAAATAGTAAAGAGACATAGAGAGATGCAATATGAGAGATGCGAGTGGTGTGATTTGTTTTATTAAGTTTGTTTATTATACTACTGCATGTATAATATTTGTTTGAGGTGTGTGGCAAGAGTACACGTCACGGTATTCACACCTCAGCCCGCTCGCATATTATCCAAGTCTGGCTGGCTACCGCTTACTGCTGGGCCAAAATCTAGGTGGTTGGAAGGAGAATAACGTTTGGGTTATGACGATAAAACCAACCATGGTATAATCTTTGAAATAGTTTCATTCTCTTTCCCAGCTTATTTTACCGAATATGAACATAACCTAATCTGACCTAACCTAACCTAACCTACCCTAAACTGGACCTAACCTTAACCTAACCAAATCAAGCACTGACATATACCCTTCCAGACTTGGATAATATGCAGCCCGCTCCTAGTGGCCCGGTTGCCATTTGCCTTTTTGATGACTCTCCTTTCGACTAGATTTTGATGGCATGAGGTGGAGTAGATACTTGGTTATATTTTTCCTATTTAGGGGGGTGTCTGAAACATGGTGTGTTACAATGCCATGTCAATCAGTAACCTAGTTCAGATGCTATTACAAAAAAACTATATATCACAGGCCTTGAAATACATAGTAGATGACTACAACTACAAGTGGCCAGTGTGATGAAGGTTTGTAGTAAGTCAAACGAGGCTATATTATGACATTACAGGTGTTTTGTTGTAAGTCAAACGACCCTTTACTTCCTCATTACGACCCTTTACAGATGTGTGAACTGGAGTGTAGGAGGTGAAAGCTATATTATGACATTACAGGTGTTCTGCTGTAAGTCAAACTAACCTTTACTCTCTCATTACAGATGTGTGAACGGGAGTGTAGGTGGTGAAGGCTATATTATGACATTACAGGTGTTTTGTTGTAAGTCAAACGTTTCTCATTCCAGATGTGTGAACGGGAGTGTAGGTGGTGAGTGGCAGTGTACAGAAGGTTCACTGTGGGATACATCAACAGGGTCATGTGGTAAGGGTCCAAGATTGGTGTGTATGGCCCAAAGTTGTCAAGGTCTGAGTGACGGTGCCCATCCCACTCCGACCACATCTTGCACTTCATATTACATCTGTACTGATGGTGTTAGGACAGACCATGTGTGTCCTTATAACACTATATTTGACTACACTATCAAGGTAAGATGATGCTACTACTACTACTACTGCTACTACTACTACTACTACTACTACTACTACTACTGACACTTTCCTTCCATCGTAGTAAATATCTTGGTAATAAAGAACAACACGTGTATGATTTTCAGCAAATAATAATAATAATAATAATAATAATAGTAATCTTGGTAATAAAGAACAACACGTGTATGATTTTGCAGCACCTCATAATAATAATTGAGGGGGTTGAGTTGACGTAAGGTGTTGTTGTATGATTATATTTTGATATGATTGTGACGGTGATGTGAGAATGATCGATAATGTATTTATAATATGATAATTATAAACTTACCTTGCCCGGTTCAATTTATGATCTTCGTTGGTTGGCTGCAGCGAAGAAAGTAATCAGGGTTATCTCCCCGTTTTTAGGCCTCAATCACCCCGCACATAGAATTTTTTTTTAATGTAAAGGGGTTCTTCCCGATATATATGTATTTATATAGGTAACAAATCTACTGGTGCATTCAAACAACCAATTGCAAATTTCTATATTTATTCAACTCCAGTAGCCAACATGAATAAATTAATTTCACACACACACACACACGCACAAACTCACGCTACGCTAACTAGCTACTCGCTCTCGCTACGTCGCTTCGTATACGTGACGATAGTCTAGGTTACGTTACACTGTAGTAATTCTATCAATGCTACGCAAGTTTGGAATATTTTTCTAATTTCTCACACTCGGGAATAACTCAGAGTCTCTCAACACACTCGTAATTTTTTTCAAAGATCCGCTCCCACTCACCTTATATTTCACTAACTGTAAAGCCTTGGAATCGTGTAATATACAACGAATTCGGCGTCTACGTTGATCACTCCCCACACAACACGTGGAGGATTAATTCAGGCTAGCGGAAGCTAGTTTATACGAGTGCTGTTTCCTTCGAGTGTGTCCTGTTCCAACTGACTTATGTTTCCAATTTTAACTGCGAGGCTGCAAGTTCAAAATTTTCCTGGCTCCTCCTCCTATCTTTGTTCGTTTTTCCTAACTGGCTACGATTTACATTGTACCCTCTCATTCCTTAGTTATACATGCAATTGCAAAATACCTATGGCGTGCTAATAATTCCCGATAATTTCCCTCCACTTCACGATCATTTGCAATACCATAAGCTACCCTGGTAGCATAATTTATTAATACAAGCTGTAATTAACGTACGAACACCTATAAGACAAGATGTGCAAATTCAGTTGAAACCGACCTGACGCTTTTACCTTTTTTCTACCTGGTGTATTAATCCAGTACCTGCAGATTAACTAGGCTGCACCTACATCTTAACCCACTCCTGTCTCCTTTGTCTCATCTGTATGGAATATTCCACTACTCTAGAACATTCTATTACTTATGCTTACATTACGTCACGAGTCTATGTCTGACTGATTTATTTGTACGATGGAAGGAAAGTGTTGGTGGTTATTTGATTGTGGCTGTACTACTACTACTACTACTAATAATAATAATAATAATAATAATAATAATAGTCTGAAGACTTAGCACGTGTTCCTATTAATAATAATAATAATGATAATAATAAAAATAATGATAAAAAAAAATAATAATAATAATAATAAACTTATTTATAGATCCTCAAAATGATGATATAAATAATCACTAATTCAACTTTTTCACACATAATCAAGGTAGTAAAAATATCCTTAAAAATTTCCAAACACTTTCAAGGTAAAAATTTTTGTGAATACGGATTCTTGAATAATTCTTACACAATACAGTTATACACAATACAACTAAAACTATACACAATACAACCATATCTATACATAATACAATAATACATACATAATACATTAATATCTATACATAATACAATCATACTTATACATAATACAACCATATCTATACATAATACAACCATATCTATACATAATACAATCATACATTATACAACTATATCTATACATAATACAACCATACATTATACAACTATATCTATACATAATACAATAATACATACATAATACAACTATATCTATACATAATACAATAATACATACATAATACAACTATATCTATACATAATACAATAATACATACATAATACAACTATATCTATACATAATACAATCATACATACATAATACAACCATATCTATACATAATACAACCATATCTATACATAATACAACTATATCTATACATAATACAACCATATATATACATAATACAATCATATCTATACATAATACAATAATACATACATAATACAATAATACATACATAATACAGTCATATCTATACATAATACAACCATATCTATACATAATACAATAATACATACATAATACAATCATATCTATACATAATACAACCATATCTATACATAATACAACTAAAACTATACATAATACAACCATATCTATACATAATACAACCATATCTATTCATAATACAATAATACATACATAATACAATCATATCTATACATAACACAACCATATCTATACATAATACAACCATATCTATACATAATACAATCATACTTATACATAATACAACCATATCTATACATAATACAATAATACATACATAATACAATCATATCTATACATAATACAACCATATCTATACATAATACAACCATATCTATACATAATACAATAATACATACATAATACAATAATACATACATAATACAACCATATCTATACATAATACAATAATACATACATAATACATTAATATCTATACATAATACAATCATACATAATACAACCATACCTATTCATAATACAATAATACATACATAATACAGTAATACATACATAATACAATAATACATACATAATACAGTAATATCTATACATAATACAACCATATCTATACATAATACAATCATACTTATACATAATACAACTACATCAATACATAATACAGCCATATCTATACTTAATACAACCATATCTATACATAATACAGTAATATCTATACATAATACAGCCATATCTATACATAATACAACCATATCTATACTTAATACAACCATATCTATACATAATACAATCATATCTATACATAATACAACCATACTTATACATAATACAACTACATCTATACATAACACAACCATATCTATACATAATACAATCATACTTATACATAATACAATAATACATACATAATACAATAATACATACATAATACAGTAATATCTATACATAATACAATCATACACAACACAATTATACACAATATAACTAAAATTATACACAGTCATATCTATAATTCTTATGTGTTGTTGTTTTTTTACAGAGATGTATGTGTGTCAAGTTCCAATTCAGTGTGTTATGTACGTGTGTGTGTGTGTGTGTGTGTGTTTTACAGAGATGTGTTATGAATGTGTGTGTGTGTGTGTGTGTGTTTTACAGAGATGTGTTATGAATGTGTGTGTGTGTGTGTGTGTGTTTTACAGAGATGTGTTATGAACGTGTGTGTGTGTGTGTGTTAGGTGTGAGGTGTGTTATGAACGCGTGTGTGTGTGAGTGTGTGTTTTACAAAGATGTGTTATGAATGTGTGTGTGTGTTTTACAGAGGTGTGTTATGAATGTGTGTGTGTGTGTGTTTTACAAAGGTGTGTTATGAATGTGTGTGTGTGTGTGAGGTGTGTTATGAACGCGTGTGTGTGTATGTGTGTGTGTTTTACAAAGGTGTGTTATGAATGTGTGTGTGTGTGTGAGGTGTGTTATGAACGTGTGTGTGTATGTGTGTGTGTTTTACAAAGGTGTGTTATGAATGTGTGTGTGTGTGTGTGTGTCAAATTTCATGAATAATTCTTATGTGTTATTGTTTTACAGAGGTGTGTGTCAAGCTCAAATTCAGTGTGCTATGAACGAGTGTGTGAGGGTCGAGTTAACGGTTTACATGCAGCCCCACACGCTCCTTGCAACACCTACTTTCGCTGTTTCAACGGGGCACTAGTTAGCCTCAAGACGTGCCCGAAGCCACATCAGATATTCGACGGTAGGAAGTGTGTATCTACCGGGAACTACACGTGTTGGAATGGTGGAAGAGGGTCGTGTGAAGATAGAGATGACGGACTGTATATTATATCATCTCACTCTGACTGCCGGGGATTTTATCTATGTCGGCATGAGCAATTTATAAGGGCTTATCTGTGCTCTCCAGGACTCGTGTTTAATGGGATGGAGTGTGTTGATAATCAGAATATTATCTGTACTTCCACACCTCGACTTTCAGATTGTTCAGCCAAATTAGATGGTTTTTACACGGTTGAGAAGAGTAGATGTAAGACTTTTTATTATTGCCATGAGGGTAGGAAAGTTAGTGAATATAGCTGTCCAGAGAATAATCTTTTTAATGGTAATAGATGTGTTGATGAAATATTATTTAGATGTCCAGTAGGTAAAGTTATTATTAATACACAACGTAATCATACACATTATAATTATACTCAATACAATTAAATCTATGCATAATACAATCATATCTATACATAATACAGTCATACGTACACACAAACACACACACCAATACCTGACCTAACCTAACCTGACCTATTATAATCTAACCTAACCTGACCTAACTTATTATAACCTAACCCAACCTGACCTAACTTATAACCTGACCTGACCTGACCTAACCCAACCCAACCCAACCCAACTTATTATAACCAAACCTAACCTAACCTAACCCAACCCAATCCAACCAAACCCAAGCCAACACAATCAAACCTAACCTAACCTGACCCAACCCAACCTAACCTAACCTAACCTAACCTGACCTAACCCAACCTAACCTAACCCAACCTAACCTAACCCAACCCACCTAAACCCAATCAAGCCCAAACTAACCTAATCTAACCTAACCTAACCCAACCCAACACAATCCAACCTGACCTAACCTAACCTAACCTGACCCAACCCAAACTAACCCAACCCAGCCCAACCTAACCTACCCCAACCCAAACTAACCCAACCCAACCCAGCCCAATCAAACCCAACCTAACCTAACCCAACACAACCCAACCCAATCAAACCCAACCTAACCTAACCTAACCTAACCCAACCTAATCTAACCCAACACAACCCAACCTAACCTAACC
>JAWQEG010004714.1:65000-67500 GCA_033782935.1 Petrolisthes cinctipes | reverse complement strand
AAGAAACTATTATATCAAAATGTAGGGAAAATTACGGGGAAGTTAATGATGTAATAATTCATTCAAAATAATTAATAATAAATGAATTATTAACCAAAACGTGAACTAAATTCTCCACCAAATTATGACGTCATTTTACGATAATCAAGGGGGGTGAGGGGGAATGGGGTGGGGGGGGGTATGGTGTTAGGGGGGGTAGGGGCATGGGTATGAGGGAGGGGGTATGGGTTGGGGGGTAGGGGGGAGGGGTAATCAACTCAGTAACCCTCTTTATGGACTGCCATTCAAATATTAATTTTGAGCCAATATTTTTTTTTTCTCTCTCTCTCTCTCTCTCTCTCTCTCTCTCTCTCTCTCTCTCTCTCTCTCTCTCTCTCTCTCTCTCTCTCGACACATTCGTATTCTCTCTCTTTCCCTTCCCACATTCCTATGCTCTCTCTCTCTTTCTCTTCCTTCCCACCTACGTATTCTCTCTCTCTCTCTCTCTTTCCCTTCCCACATTCCTATGCTCTCTCTCTCTTTCTCTCTCTCTCTTCCTTCCCACCTACGTATTCTCTCTCTCTCTCTTTCCCTTCCCACATTCTTATGCTCTCTCTCTCTCTCTCTCTCTCTCTCTTCCCAAATTCGTATTCTCTCTCTCTCCCTTCCCACATTCCTATGCCCTCTCTCTCTCTCTTCCCACATTCGTATTCTCTCTCTCTCTCTCTCTTCCCAAATTCCTATGCTCTCTCTCTCTCTCTTCCCACATTCCTATGCTCTCTCTCTCTCTCTCCCTCCCCCCTTCCCACATTCGTATTTTTTTTCGCTCTCTCCCTTCCCAAATTCATATTCTCTCTCTCTCTCTCTCTTCCCACCTACGTATTCTCTCTCTTTCCCTTCCCACCTACATATCCTCTCTCTCTCTCTTTTTTCCCAGTTGCTATATACAGTTATATTAATTAGTCTTCAACTTTCCTTACACTTACTACTTACTCTATACCGTTTTGTACAGGACCAACCCATTCCCTATAATTATATATTGGA
This sequence comes from Petrolisthes cinctipes, assembly GCA_033782935.1. Taxonomy (NCBI): domain Eukaryota; kingdom Metazoa; phylum Arthropoda; class Malacostraca; order Decapoda; family Porcellanidae; genus Petrolisthes; species Petrolisthes cinctipes. The sequence goes on along the minus strand of JAWQEG010004714.1, from coordinate 66,477 downwards.
TTATTTTAATGGTTGGTTGTGTAGGAAGAGTAAAGTGTGGTTGTTGGGTTGTTGTTGTTGAAGTTCCTCAAGCTGTCTGGCCGAGCAGCCCCGAGCTCCTGAGGAAGGTCATGGCCTGAACCGGGCTTTCCCACAGTGCCCTCAGAGAGTGTATGTTGTGTTGTTGGCGAGTGTGGTTGTGTGCGTTGCAGTCTTCAATAATGTGTTTAATAGAATGGGGTGCTGTGTTGCATCCCGGACAAGCATCCGCAATGGCTCCATCCAGCCTCTTCTGATATGTCAGAAGGGCCGGGTGATGGCCACACCGCAGCCTGGCCAGGTGGACTCTGTCCTCACGGGAAGGGAGGATTCAGATGGGTGGATGTCAGGAGGTGGTGCATGCAGCTGAGTGTTGTTTTTGAGTGTTTAGATGGATTGATGAGTGATTTGAGTATGGATGTGTTTTTGTAGATTGGTTTGGGGTGGGCAGGGTGTAAGAGATGATAGTATATGTGTATGGTATCGTGTACTGGGTGTTGTTTTGATGTTCCTTGGCATGTGTGGGTGTTGTGCCATGTAGTGTAGTGGATGGTGTGGGTTTGTGGAGGCTGCAGCAAGTGTTTGTGTGCCTCTCATGTCAAGGTGATCCTTGATTTTGAGGACTTTGGTTTCATAGTGTAGGTGGTCTGTGGGTGTGGTAGCTGTGCAGCCTGTGATTGTCTTTAGGGCTCTGTTCTGTATGGTTTGAAGGGTGTTGTGATGAGTCTCAGTGAGGTTTGAAGCCCAGGAAGGGCTTGCATAATCCATCACTGATCGAATATATTGTTTGTATACTGTGGTTGTGGTTTCCTTGTTGTGTCCGAATGTTGTGCTGGCAAGTGATCTGAGGGCTTTAAGTCTTTGCATGCATTTGTTTTTGATGGTCGTAATATGTTGTTTGAATGTCATGGATGTATAGTATGTTATGCCAAGTATTTTGGGTGTGTGTGTGTGTGGTATAGGTGTGTTGTTTATGGTGAGGTGTGGTGTGTAGCGGTGTTCTGCGTTCCAGTTGGTGAGAAGGGTGACAGTTGACTTGGTGGGTGCTATTTTAAGTCTGTTTGTGGTGAACCAGGCATTAAGTGTGTTGAGGTTGGGTTGGAGGATGAGAGTCGCTGTGTCTGCGTTTCTGTGTGTACATGTCATCTGCGTAGGAGGCTATGTGTATTTGTGGTGCCTGGTGTGTTGGTATGTCGTGCATGTATAGGTTGAAAAGGGTGGGTGAGAGTACAGATCCTTTGGGGACACCATTGGTGAAATTTTTAATGTTAAATGACTGACCAGCAAATGTAACATGGGCTACTCTTCCTCCCAAGAAGCTGGCTAGCCATCTTTTGGTGTTATTATGCATGTTTGTGTTGTATATTTTGTTTGTGAGGTTGTGGTGGGGGATGGCATCAAATGCTTTACTGATGTCCAATGTAACTAAGAGTGTTCTATGTGGGGGTCTATCTGAGTT